>JAMXBB010000009.1:82982269-83159190 GCA_024138015.1 Lumnitzera littorea
CTACTCAACAAACTAAAAATACTTAACAACTAAAAATAAAGAGAGTCCAATAATAGATAAAGGGTTCACTTGAGCTTTTAACCTCTTCACATCTCAAAATCCTAAGCTCATGTTAATGACCTCGGGCATCCTATAGCCCTACTCTAACTATAAGTCTTGTTGCAATAACAAACTATAGGGGGGGTAAGCTTGAATACTTAATGAGTAAGCAACCTACTCTACAACAAGCAATATTAAGCAAGTTATTATTCAAGCATATGAATGCATGGTCAAACATATGCAATGCAATAGTATATACAATTTGCCATTAACTGTATACAGCATGGTTTTAATGTTTATCGTTGCTCAGGTTAGGAAGTATTTTAATACATCAAGATTTAGGAATCCATGTCCAATCTAAAGTATCTTATTATTGATATCATCCTTAGCAATAGACATGATACGGTCTCAAGTAGAAGGTGCACTCCTCGGAGCTAAATAGTTCCCAAAGGTCGAGGTAAGAATATGTCGCACGAAATACGTTGTACAATAACAATTCTCAATATAAAAAATATAATGTAGATCCAACTAGTCATGATCCCCTATTCTACTGCATGATGCTGATGCTTACAATATCATGTTATAGGATGCAATGCATAACCAGTTTAATTAGGGGTTGAGTATTTATTAGCTCCAGTTTATGGGTGATTAACATCATGTACAGATACTCCAAGATCTTAAGCTCTAATGTAACAAGTATATAAGTTTATCTAATCTTAAGATATCTTATAAACAAGTTCCACCATGTTAAGCACATGTAGTATCCCATAAGCCTTGATCATGTAACAAATTTAATTACTTGATATAATTAAATGGTTCACTAACTACAAGCACAAATAAGCAAATAGGGGATAGTGTACTCACTTAGCCATGATGCTCAATAGTTTTAGTAATCCTCTATCATGTCCAGTCAAACTCTTCATTCCCTGAAGAAGATAACTAAGGTTTATGAGCATTCTATTTGATTAGTTAACTAGGCTTACCATTTATTAACCCAAAGTTAGTTGTTTTCATAATTTGGACATATTTTCTTTGTTTTAACTCCGTTTTTGGTGATCTTATAGTCATTTTCATTATTTTCAAATGTTCCATCATTTGTGAAGTTGTTTGTAAGTTTCTATGTCAATGAGTTTTTGGTTTAGGCCATACAAGGTTATGAGTCCAAATGGTGAGTTGGGTCACTTTAGCTTTTGGGCCTAATTTGGTTCTTAGCATTAGTTTTTGACTTTGGGCTTTATACTTAATAATTTTGGGCTTCTTTTAAGTATTTTAAATGGGCTTTTTCTACCTAACATCTTAAGATTTTAATGTAGGCCTTGATAATACTCTTATAAGTCCAAATGGGCATTTTTACTAAGTTTAGGGCCTAATTCACTAAGAGGCCCATAGTGGGTGTCTTGGATGAGCCTTTAGGTTTTGTGGGCCTTTTAAATAACTTTTCCTAAGCCCTTTCACCTAGGGTTTAGATCTGGTCACCTAGCTATATGGGTAGTAAAATTTGTTCTTTTGGCTTTTTGTGTCCAGATCACTATTTAGGGTCTTGGGCTCAAGCCCACTTGTCTTTTTGGACTCAAGCCCAGCATCGGACCTAAGTTTAGCCCATTTTTAATATGGTTATAGATCTGAACATTATGGTTCTTGGGGCTATTAACACCATCCTTAAGCCTATAATCACTAATTAGGCTAGTTTAGGGCCTTAACCATATTTTAGCCTACTTAACTTGATTAATTAAGTCCTAAACCATACATAGCATTAATTAAACATGTCATTAAGCTACTAAACAAGGAGTTCCAGATCTGGTGGGTTAATGAAAGTGATGGCCAAGAGTTGTTTCTAGGGTCAATTTTTACATTTTCATGCGATACTTGACTTTTATGGCATTTTCAATTAAGTGACCTATATTTCTACTAATCTAAACTATAATTACTTCATAAAAGTGTGTGGAAGTGTTGTGGGGGAATATATATCAGGTGGCATGCATGGAAAACAAGGGTCTTATTAACTTACTCGAAGATTTTTTACTAAAACTTACACTACTCTACACTACTTAGTCTAATAGTGTTACAACTTCTACTAAAAGGGGTTTTTCTTGTACTAACCTTTGTTGACCTTCTTTAAACACCTTAGAAATTTTGTCGAGTTGCTTTAAAATAAGTTTTAACAAAGAAGACATTAGTATCTAACATTATTTTACAAGAAAACTAAGGAAAAACCTAACATAAGTTCTTACTAAAGCAAAGTATAGAAGGGTTTTTTAAAGATGAGTATGTCGTGACCTTAAGTATAAGTATGGGTGGGTGGGTATGTCGGCTAGCAAGGGGAACGTCTGTAGGTGGTGTGGGGCTTGGTGATGGTAGTTTTGGTGTAGTGGGGAGGGCAACAAGGTGGCTGGTGGTGTAGTGATGCTAAGAAGAGGAAGAAGAAGGGGTTTAAGGCTTAATCTTTGAAAGGAATTTTGAGAGAGTTTTTGGATGTGTTTTAGGGTTGTAAAACAATAAGAAATGAGGAAGGGAAGGGGTTGGCCAATCGTGGAAGTGGATAGAGGGTGGGGGGACAAACTTTGATGGTTTAAGGAAAACAAGGATAAGGTACAAAAAGGAGACCATGTACCTTGTGTGCTTTTTGCCAATTTGGATAAGATCTTATCCCCTTAGAGTATAAGATATTTTAAAAGGGGATTAAGAGTTTGTCTTTGGGTCATTAATTGTGTTTGACTTGTTACTATTCAAGATGTAATGGGGTTAGTTAAGGATTAGGGTTTGATTAAGGTAATTGGTGGTGATTAGGCATGATTTGGCTACTTAAGTGCAATTAGGGTGCATTTAGGGTTTTGTTGAACTTTGATACTATATTTTAGCTAAATCAAATGCCTTACAAGTGTACTTAGAATTTCCTTAGGCTTTGGTGTTCGTTTATAGTAATTTGATTTGCGTATGAGCTACTGATCACTTGTATTGATTGATTCAGCCTTACTATTAGTGTTTATTGCTAATGATAAGGTTTTTGATCACTTATTTAGGGTTAGATGATCATTTTAGGGTTTTGATATCGTTTTAGGTTTTTTTAAGTATTAGGTTTCATGCTCTTTTAGTTAGGTTTTTAAAGCTTACTTTAATTAGGGTCTTGGTTGAGCACTTAGGGTTTGATTCCTTTATTTAGGTATTATTATCATGTTTAGGTGGTTTTACGAACTATCTAAGGACTACTTCATTTGATTCCACTTTTGGGTTATCAAAATTTCAGTGGGCTTACATTGAGATTGAGAGGAGATCCGCCCCTTAAATTTTAGGACTAGAATACTTAATTTGTGATTAGAATTAGGTATTTAGTTGATCATGTATGAAAATGTGACCAAGTGGAGATTTTTCACTGCATAGTTAAGTAAGGTGCCTTACTTGGGATCGTGCTCATTCCTCATTACTTTAAAAGCATGTGATAAGCCCATGTCTTTACCAATTGTGTTAGTTATTACCCTTTTCACTCTCATTTGTTATTTCATTTGTAATTCCCAACTCTCTTTTCCATGATGCCTAAATTAAAGTAACAAGTTAAGATCAAGTACTTAGCTAAATCCCTTTTCTTGAGGTATTCAACCTTAGTTTCCAATATTATTATGGCAAACAATTTGGCATACTAGTTGGTTAAGTAGTTGGCACTATTTTGAAATTTTCCATCTATAAAATTTGTGTCTAAAAAGCTCTAGTATACATACTAATCCCATCAGTTTTTGGCACCATTATCGAGGAAAAGGCAATTGAGCTAATATTAAATAAATCTAGGACTCTAAGACTAGGCTATAGGGCAATTGTAGTGTAGTTTGTGGCTTATTTTAATTTTTGTTGATTTTGAGTAGTTTATTTATTAAAGTTTTGATCTTGATCTATTTTCTTGTCTAAAGGAGTTGATCTATTATTTTATTGTTAAGTTGAGTTGAATTGAGGATAAAATTTTGAACTTTATTATTCAATTTATTAGAAAAGTGTTGAATTTATCCTTGGCCAATTTGTGTTAAGCTAGAAAGAGTGTTGTTTATATTTTTTACATCAAAATTTATAGGTTGTTGATGGGAATCAAGCTATTGGCCCTTTAACCTGTAGCCAAGCCCGAAGACTGGAAGGCTTCACAAGACGAATTCTTCTACTTTAGTCGACTGTTGCCGATGCTAAGTACTTCCTTACCGAGTCACTCCTTAAGCCATACCAAATGACTGCTAATCTCTTGCAAATAGAATGCTGAGAAATGGATGGCCGAGACAACTTCCAATCCTCCTTCATGCCTGATCACTTACTTACTTGGTACTACCCTTGTCACCATGCGGACAAAGAGAGACCCCAAACTACATAAGCCGTCCTTGCTCAAATAAGCTACCTGGCCATACTACATTATCTGCATCTTCTAACGACCTCACCAATACTGCATCCTTAAGTGTAAAATCCGCCCCACTAATTATTGCTTCTGTAAATATTCATTTTTACCCTTTTATATTGTTGTACATTACTACTTTAAGGTAATACCCATTTTGTCTTTTCCCCTTTTTGGCAAGTTTTCCTAAATTCTTTGGTATAAATACCCTTCTATTTGTAAGCCATAGGTAGATAGATCATCATTCATGTACTTGAGTATTTTTCCTTTTTAGTGTAAACACTTTGTTGTTTTACTCCTAGCATCACCCTTATCCTTTTCCTTAACCAAGGTTAGGTGATGAATAATCTCACCAGAACAATTTGTATGTCATATCGAATTGTGTCATAAGTACTTGGAAGTTCCATTGGTGTGTCACTTCCTCTAGAGTTGTTCATGAGTTTTGCTTAGCTTTCATTCGTTACTATTCTCTTGCGCCTTTTCCTCACTACTCCTTTCGAGCTTTCTACAAGCTTAAACCCATCCAGTGATCGGCTTTATCTATTCTTAATCACAATTCACACCATCTTAGTATTAGAGCAGAGGTTTCGTGTGAACTGTAGTTAGTTTATGAAAATCTATTGTACTTTGTTTTGTGTGTATAGTATAGAGCAAGTTACTGTGTTCATATTAATTGTTGTGTTTGCTTATTGTTGTTTCTTCTAGTTTATGGAAGTGCTTGTTTGAGCCTTGAATCAACAAAGAAAATGATTGACCAAAGTGTAAACATCGGTGTTGGAGATGATAGTGGAGTCATCTACCATAGACAACAACCTCAAGGGACCTTAAAAGCACTGACGAGAGACTTAATGAGCTGGCTAACCTTTTAGTAGATTTGACCCCAGCTATTCATACATTGTCTTGCCATCCCCTTGAGGTCGTGCAAAACACTTCATAAGTTGCTCAAATTGTTAGAGGTTAGAACCTAGCTTGACCCATTCGAGGTAGAGGAGTAGGCAAACAAGTGAGGAGAAGGATTAATTTGGTAACACTATTTGCTGTCGAGAGATTTTGTCATATATATTGACCATGAATCATTGAGGTATCTCTGAAGTCAGACCAAGTTGTCGAAGTGGCAAGCGAGATGGGTTGAATTCCTTGAAGAATTCAATTTTGTAATAAAATACAAGTAAGGAAAGAGCAACGTAATCGCAGATGCACTTTTGAGAAGGAATTCGCTTTTATCTAAACTACAAACTCGACTAAATGAGTTCGCAAGTATCAAAGAGCAGTACTCTAAAGATCTACACTTTAGACCCATACATACACCATGTATTAATGGAAGATCAGTGGACAAGTATCATGTGGAGAATGGTTACTTGTTTCAAAGTGGGAAATTATGCGTGTTAACTTGTTCCCTAAGGGAGTTATTGATTAGGAAAGCTCATAATGGGGGACTCTCTAGACATTTTGGAGAAAGGAGGACTTGTGAACTATTAAATGGCTGATTCTTTTGGTTGAGAATGAGGAGAAATGTACACCGAGTTGTCGAAAGCTTTGTCATATGTAAGAAGGATAAGTGCTAAGCCGAGCAAGGGAGAGCAATTCCCCTACCTATTCTAACGAGGCCGTGAACTGAATTGAGCATAGACTTTGTTCTTGGACTACCATGAACTGCCTAAGGCAAAGATTCTATAATGGTCATTATGAATGGGCTCAGCAAGATAGCACACTTCGTACCTTGTACTAAGACTAACGATGCTTTAGCTATTACTTCTCTTTTCTTGCAGGAGATTATGTAGATACACGACATGCCGAAAAATGTAGTCTTCGATAGAGACCCGAAGTTCTTAAGCCATTTCTAAAGAACCTTATGGCATCGGTTGGGGACCAAATTACTCTTCTGTACCTTATGTTACCCCTAAAATGACAGCCAAATAGAGGTAGTTAATTGCACTTTGAGATTACTGCTTGAAGCTATAATAATCAAGAACTTGGTTAAATGGGACATTTACTTACTAGTGGTTGAGTTCGCTTACAACCAAAAAGTACATGACACTACTAAACAGACTCTCTTCAAGATGGTCTATAGATTCAATCTTGAGTTACCTTTCGACCATACCCCTATACTAATACCCATGCAAGAGGACCCTAACACCTTAGCCAAAGCACAATCCCTTCATCCCATATATGACAAGGTTACTCAACACATCGAATAAGCTACTAGAAGAATGTGAGAGAAGACTAAGGGTAAGATGGCTAAGTAATTCCAACCAGGAGACTTGGTATGGCTACACCTCAGCAAGGAATGGTTTTCGGGCAAGTAGAAGAACAAATTATCCATACAGGCTAATGGACCCTTCATGATCCCTTAGGAGATCAATGATAATGCCTATAGGTTGGAGCTACCAGAGGATTATAGGGTTTTCAACACCTTTAATATTGCTAACCTTGGTCCATACTACCCTGATGAAGAAATGATCGAAGACCATCTGGATTTGATCCTAAATCCAAATAAGCTCAGAAGGAATGATGAGAATTAAGTTGCTACTCTTTTGACCTACAATCAAGCATGAAGACTGGAAGGCTTGACAAAACAAATTCTTTTACTCCAGTTGACTCTTGCCGATATTAAGTACTTCCTTGCTAAGTCACTCCTTAAGTCATACCAAATGATTGCCAATCTCTTGCAGATAGAATGCCAAGAAATGGATGGCCGAGATAACTTCCAATCCTCCTTCGTACCTATCATGACCCAATGTCGTGGTAGGTTACTGTGTACTATATAAAGGTCTACTATCAAACCCTTTGTTGATTGTAGGCCTTTCATATGATACACAAGGTTCCTTTCACTATATGTTACTACCAAGCCCATAGATAAGTAATATAGAGCAATTTTAACTAAAATTAACTTCTATGGTGTAAATTAACTAAATAAACGTATGGACTCATAAGTTCCATACCAAAAGAATATTACAAACAAATGCAGTTCATAATAGGAATTGCATCATAAACTTTAAACTATATTATGAATAAAATAAAAGCAAATAACTATCTACAAAAGTTTTTACAAAATCTCCTCTATGCTTCTTGATTGCTCCAACCTATCTTTACATGAGACTCACTACGAGCATACCTTAGCCTAGATTAGCAAAGAGGTTTCCCTATAGCAAGAGGAATCTATCAGGATATAAGCTTAAGCTTACTAAGATAAATAACCTCATTAATGCTGCATGGTAGAAATTTATTAAATGCACAATTATATGAATGCATGAATAATCAGTATGCCAAACAACATATAGAGTAGCCTAGGAACTGCATATGACTCAGAATTATGCCCCCTGTAGTCAAAGTTTAGAGATAATTAACCGACCCAAACCAAAATTATATATATATATATATATATGTATGTATGTACTTTCTTTACCGAATAACAAATTATATTTTTAAAATCTCAAGTTTAATGGTGTGGTGGCTTCTGCAATCCATAAATACACGCCCTAAGCAGAAGCCACAAGACATGGTCCCTTGGTGACGGTTGGTGTCTCCTAGCACCTAGTAATCCCATCAGCTTAGGATAGAGACTTAATAAAATGATGAAATAGCTAATGCCCAATCCTGAAGGAGGCCTTCCTCCTATGAGTCCCTTCCCATCTTCTACGTGAAGCGACAGCGGTGTTATCTGAATGCAATTATGGGAAATGCATTATCCATTTAATTTCTTAATCGTATAAGTGGTTAACCTGATTTTCAAGGTGATTAGATAATTTCATTCCATACAATCGCACGTATAAATTATCACAACAATTCCCATTATTATATAATTAACAAGCCATAGCATTTAATTCACAAATTAATACATATGCATTTCCCATATCCCACAAGCATCCAAATTTATATATATATAAGTTTAGGTGCATCTATTCTATAAGCAAAACTAAGTAAAGAGTCATCGAGAATTTACTCACTCCGCCATGTAGGTTAGTCAAAGTAATCCGAGGGCAGGTCGTCTCCGAATGTAGGGTCCCCTAGTCATTGAAATCATAATACTACAAGAGACTGAAATAAAACTTAGGAAACTAAGCTAAAACCTCTTAAGTTATACTCTTAACTAGTTTTCGTATTTTTCCCGATTTTACGTAAAAGTTCAATTGTGTATAACTTTTTCGTTTTAAATCCGATTTTTATCATCTTCTAATCAATCTTCATCGTTTCTTAGTGTACTTTAACGTAGTGAGGTTGGATTTTCGAATTGAGGCATGTAAATTTGTCCATAGGTCAAAACAGTAGCGGTCCTCATGGTTTGGAGTGCTTTTAGGCTTTGTTTGGTTAATGGGCTTTTTGGTAACTTGAGAAATCCTTTGGGCTTGGCCTTAAGTTTTCTTTCTAAGCTCAAAATACTCATTGAGGTCAAATTTACAACTTTGATTTACACTTCTAACGCTAACAACCACTTCTTGGGCTCTTAAGTGGGCTTAAGTTGTCAAATGAGCTTGTTTTTTTTTTCCAACTTAAATTTAACCACTTTCTTGGGCTTAGGGAGTGACTTGTAGGTTTCTTGAGAGTCTTAAAATAACTCTTATTGATGCATTAAGTTTCTGGTCAGAAGTTTAAGGGTGGTTCAACTTGGTGTATGAGGCTCGTTTTGGAAGTTTTAAGCTCGGTTTTGAGTTTTAAGCTTAATATACTTATCATACTTACCTTGGTTGGTCTTTTCCCTTTGTTTACTTACTTTTATCATATTTTTAAGTGTATTTCAAGGTTGTTCCAGATCTGGTCGGTTTGAATATGAGAGCTTCCGATTTGGTTTTCCAACTTGTTTCATCATTTTCTTAAGTTTAGGTGTTAGATCATGAACTTAAGTTACTTGTATTCAAATCTTAGCTTGACTTCTTTTCGATGAAGAGATTATTTGACTCATATTTTTCATGAAAATAGTAGATCTCATACTTATTACAACTTCCATACCATAGGTTATGTCTTATAAAGTTGGTTTCCTCATAAAACTGCATGTGATGGATTTTTTCTTAACCTAAGTTTAGATTTGAGCATGTTTAACTTAATAGAAGTAAAATCAACACCCAAATGACCTTTGAATCTTCATGTCCAGCATGTTTCTTTTTCATTTAAGTTCTCATTTCAAGATTCTCTCAACTTAAAATCTTTCATTCAAAGTGTTAAACAAGTATCTCTATAAAACACCAACTTTACATGCTCATATTGCAACTTTATGTAAGGGTTTCATGAGTTTGTTTCTTAAGGTGGTCTTCGATGTTATACCAACTTATGATCATACTCATATCTTGAAGAAATCAAAGTCTCCTAACATGAATACTAACCTACTAACACAAAGAAACACTTACTCGTCCACAAAGCAAAAATATGGAGGTTGTGCACTAAGGTTCCACTTATGCTCTTTATATTACTTCCTGCTTTTGCACCTTTTTAAAACCTGAATTGTGGTCCTTTGAAGTGGAGTTTGGGAAGTGTTCTAAGGGTCCTAAAGAAGCTTTGAATGTTGGAAAAGAAAGACACAAGAAGGAGTTGAGTGTGGGTGTGCTTGAAAGTAGTGGCAAAGTGAAGGATTTGTAGGGTATTTGTGTTTTCACTTTTGGGTTGGGTTCAAGTGAAAAAAAAAAGTAGTGAAAATGAAATTGAAAGTGAGAAAATGATGAGAGTGTGGCCGGTTGGGAGTGGGGGTGATTGTGTGTTTAAAAAGCTTGATTTTGTTGTCTTGTAGCATACACAAAAGTTAACAATTGCAACTATTGATGATGTAAGTATTAAGGGGTGAATAGTAGAGTGTAAGATAAAGTGATTGATGGATGAAAGACAAGAGTATGACCCCCCTTACTAGCTTGTACAAACTGGCCATTGGGTATCCTTTGGGGCATAGAATTGTCTTGTCTCATTTATTAAAGTTAAACATGTGAAATCTTGTGATAATTTGTCCATATGTAGTATAAGTGAAGTGGTGATAAGGAAAGTGTCTTATCACTAGATTTTGGATAAGTTATCAATTGATAAATGGCTCTAACTTTCAATTGATAAGTCATTTAGGGTGATTTGTTGGTCTACTTATTTATATGTAAAGCTTAGGCATGAAGATAAGGGCATTGTCTTATAGGGAATTGCTTTAGGATTTACTTCTTGAATTGTTTTATAAATTATGATTTGATTTTTATAAAATTATGAAATTTTCTAGAGTTGATTGAAATTATTCAAATTAAATTACCAATTAGTCACTTTAGGTTAAAAGTCCTTAATTGTTTTAGGGCTTAGGGTTTTTGGTGACCTTAGAGTTTGCAGTTTTTCAAGTTCGGGTTTTATCGATAATAGGCTTTTGAATTGGAAAAATAAGTTCGTTTCTAATTGTAAACTTGAGTTCTTAGTTTAGTTAATCCTTGAGAATGTTCAAAAAGTACTCTTAGTCAAATCATAAGCTCGCTAAAAGTAGGGTTTATAGTGCCTGAGCACTTACTTACTTGGCACCACCTTTACCGCCATACCAAGAGAGAGAGACCTCAGACTACATAAGCTGTCCCTACTCGGACAAGCTAGTTGGCAGTATTGCTTTGTCTGCATCTTCTGACGACCTCACCAATATAATATCCCCACATATACAAGACTATGTATGGAATCCGCCCCAATAATTATTGCTTTTGCGAATATTCATTTTTACCCTTTTATATTGTTGTACATTATTATTTTAGGGTAACACCCATTTTTTCTTTTCCCCTTTTTGGTAAGTTGCCCTAAATTCTTGGGTATAAATACCCTTATCTTTGTAAGCCGTAAGTAGATAAATCATCATTAATATACTTGAGAATTTTTCCTTGTTAGTGTAAACAGTTTGCTATTTTATGCTTAGCATCACTCGTATCCTTTCTCTTAAGCAAGGTTAGGTGGTAAGTAA
Source organism: Lumnitzera littorea (assembly GCA_024138015.1). Classification (NCBI taxonomy): domain Eukaryota; kingdom Viridiplantae; phylum Streptophyta; class Magnoliopsida; order Myrtales; family Combretaceae; genus Lumnitzera; species Lumnitzera littorea. The sequence goes on from JAMXBB010000009.1 coordinate 82,993,567, forward strand.
CCTCACCAAACCAACTTATGGGTCATATCGAATTGTGCCATGAGTCCTCAAAAGTTTTATTAGTTTGTCACATCCTTTAGAGTTGTTTGTGGGTTTTACTTAATTTTCATTAGTCACTATCCTATTGTGCCTTTTCCTTGTTACTCCTTTCAAGCTTTCTGTAAGCTTGTACCTATCAAGCAATCTACCTTGTCTGTTCTTAGTCACAGTTCGCACTAGGTTGTAGACTAGAGGTTTGGTTGGATTAAATAGGAGTAGATTTAAGAATTGTTGCTTTATATGCTAAGAGGGGTGAGAGAATTAGTAAAGGAATTTGACCCTAAAATAGACTAAACATTTTACCTTAGAATTAAGGAAGGGAGGAGAGAGGAATTTAGGGAAATAGGCAATCAACAAGGACCCTTTAATGGAGGAAATGGAAATGGAGTTAATGGTAATGGAAATAATGGACATAGAGGTAATGGAAACAGAAATGGTAATAATCAAGCTTTATGGAAATACTATGTCCCAAATTTGAATGAAGTTACACCACCTATCACTTGGCTAACTATTCAATCGAATAAATTGAACTTAAACTTGCCCTAATTCAAATGGTGGAACATAATCAATTTGGTGGAACATCATCTAAGACCCCTATGAACATCTTTAAAAGTTTTGCAATTATATGTAACCATGAAAACAAATGGGATGTTTGATGATGTGATCTACATGAGGTTATTTCCATTTTCATTAAGAGACAAAGCTAAAAGTTGGTTAAGCTCCCAACAACCCAATTCTATCACTATACGGGATGATTTAGTTCAAAATTCTTGTCTTATTTCTTTCCATTAGGTAAATTGATGAAAATGGGATATGATATCACCATGTTTAGAAAATTTAAATGTGAGTAATTATTTGAAAGTTAGAAAAGATTTAAAGAGTTAAGAAAATGTCCCCATCATAGTTTACTCGTATAGTATATTGTGAATACTTTTTATAATGGTTTGGGAAGTCAATTAAGGATGATGGCCAATCTTACTATTGGGGGGAGTATAATGAACACATGTGATGAAGAAGCGTATGCAATGTTTAAACAAATGGCATTGCATGATCATGATTGGCATTCTAAGAGAGGTCAACTATAAAGGGTAGCAAGTGTAAGTACAGAGGAAGAATTAAGTTGACTTATAGAGCAAGTCACTACACTTACCACTCAACTTACTCAAATAGAAAAAGCCAATCATATTAGCACCTCTACTAGTTGCAAGCAACCTTAAAAATGTTATTGTATATGCAGTGGAGTAGGGCATTTGAGCACAAATTGTCATGTTGGAAACCCCTTTGCCCCATCAAGATATAGTCATAAGGAACAAGTTCACGCATTGGGGTATTTCAATCAGGGACAAAGAAATTATAACCCTTACTCAAATACTAACAACCTTAGTTATAGAGAACATCCTAACATTTCATGAGGAGGTAATCTAAGAGGAGGATTTAATAGAGGTTTTTAAGGACTTAGGATACAAGCTAGTCAGCGCTAGTCTCCACCTCCACCTCTACCCACATTGTTAATAGTTAGATTTCACCCTAACATGCTACTTGGCATCGTGTTTGTTAAAATGCTGACTCATGTTATTTTTGGTTAAGGCCTTCAAGGGCTTAACTCATCTAATGTGCCTTAAAGCCTAGCCTACTTATATATATGGTCTGAATTTTGAAAGTAGCACATATGATTGTGAATTTGCTCAATCTCATTACATAACTACCTACTCCTCCTATCTTTTAGGCATGTGTTTAATTATGGGATTATCACATGATCTACAACCAATGATCATCTACTATTGTAGACACCCAACATTTGCTTAGAAATAAGCAAAAGAAAGCATTGTAAGAACTTTCCTAGGCATTTCAATACTTCACTTACTTATTCACCTACTCTCTCACAAAAACAACTACTTACTTAGGTATCGAAGTGACAATACCAGATTCGCCCTAGCACCACTTTAGCCTTTTATTCTGCTTTTGCCAAATCAAAGCTTTATACTAAAATCACTCGACAACATTTGGCACCATTTGTTTTTACATAACCTACCCATATGGCCAAGATAAGAATGACAAAAAGTGTACGTGTTGGCTCTTTACCTTAACATCGTTTGGGGGGAACTAAGTATACTGATGAACAATGTTTAGCTAAATTAAAGCAACTTTACATCGATTTAGCTAAAGGAAAATAGGGGCACAAAAAGAAACATGACAAGATCCTTAGTCTTCTTCATAAGGAGGCTCAACCAAACCAAAACTAGGGGTACAACGTAATAATGTTGAGAATTTTGATGATTTAGTTTATTCCCCTAAATTGCCAAAGAAGCAAGTCAAAGTTACTCTTAGACTTTTAGCCCTTCCTTTTAAAAAGGGTGACAAAGGAAAACAACCATAGTAAGTAGACCATTTAGGGCTATCATATGTCTGCTTAAATGAGTAAACAATTTCAAATGAGGGAATCCTTTTGTTCCCAAAATTTTGGAAGAAATAATACCACAGCACATCAAGTTGCTACAATTTGAGACTTATGATGGAACAAAGTATCCAAAAGATCATCTTGTGTACTATTGCACCTTAGCTAAGCTTTACGACTTAAGCAACGATGTGGCTTGTCAGGCATTCCCTTCAACCTTGAGGAATGCGATAAGTAAATGGTTTAAACATTTGAAGCTAAACATAATTTCATGTTTCAAGGATTTAGTAGAAGTGTTCTTGTAGCACTTTCTTGCAAGTAAGCTTCCAATCAAGGATTCTTTTGTCCTTAACACTATAAAGCAAAGATCAAACGAATCTATTAGGGACTATTTAGCTCAATTTATAGCTAAGATAGTCCAAACCTTAGAATTTGACATAAGTGTTACTCTTAATGTGATGATTGATGGAGTTAGATCTCATAGAGACTATTTTAAGTCCTTGGCCAAAAACAAGTCGAAAATTTTTGTTGAGTTTAAGGCTAAGGCTACATCTTACATTTATCAAGAAGAAAACATTAAAGCTCAGTATAAGGTAAACAAGAGTAGAGGAGATCGAAAGAGTGACAAGAAAAAGAAAGTAAAAGATCAACTTGCTATACATGATAATTTGTTCTTTGAAGGAAATAATGGTGAGAGAAAGAGGCCATGCATCCTAACTTATTCTATTCATACACCACTCAATTGTCTAATTGTGAACATTTTGAAGGAAGTACACCAACAGAAGGGGGGTAGTCTGGTGGCTAAAACGAATGAAAGGAAATTCATCATGAAAAAATTTTAATAAATATTGCGATTTTCATTATGACAGAGGTCACAATACTAATGAGTGTATTCAACTTAAAGTCGCAATTGAGGATGCAATCCAACCAGGATATCTAAGTAAGTTCCTTGCCCATGACATCGAGAATATTAAATGGCCAACTCAAAGATGACATGATGAGTAAGAAAATATAATGCAGCCTTCTCAAACTAGAAGAGATGCAAGAGATGGAAGTAATAACAATGAACCAAGAGGTATAATAAACACTATTGTTGATGGACCTTTCACCTTAGGCCATTCAAGCTCTTCGAGCTTGATTAACACCATATAGTATGTCTATAATGTGTAAGGTAAGAAGGTCAAGATCAATAATTCCATTTCTCTCATGGAGGAGGATTTCAAAGGTATTCAAAGGCCCCAAGACGATGCACTCATAATTAGTACAAAGATTGCCAACTTTGAGCTTAAAAAGATTTTAGTTGACATAGGGAATTCAACAGACATTATTTTTCAACATGCCTTCGACTAAAGTTATTTCTCTTCCTATTCAGATTGGAATGAGCATGTTAAGGAAGATAAGGTAGATTTTCTTGTTGTCAAGTATTGGTCCCTATATAATATAATCATGGGACAACCATATCAACTTTTGTTTAGTACATTTCCTTTAACTACGCATCTTAAGGAAAAATTCCCCAATCTCACTAGAGATGGAGTATGTAAAGGGGACCATCAATTAGCTAGATCCATGTATTTGAGAGTGCTATAATGTGAGGAAATTTTTCAAGTTGAGACTAATCCAAAATAGAAGTCAAGCAGCCTTAAGAATGCTGAAGAAGAGACAAAGGAAGTCCCAATAGGAAATTATCTTAAGAATATGACAAAGATAGGGAAACCATTGCTGGTAAATATCCATCAAAGTTTAATTAACTTTCTATAAGATAATGTCGATGTATTTACTTGGTCTCTCTCAGATATTCTGAGCATCCCTAAAGAAGTGATGATGCTCAAGCTTCAAATTGATTCCAATGCAAAAATAATTTAGCAACAGAAAAGGCATTTTCCCCCTAAATAGCAAGTAGCCATTAAAGAAGATTTTTAGAAGTTATTAAAAGTAAGGTTTATAAGTGAAGAGTCAATTGTATACTAGTCAAGAAGTCAAATGACAAGTGGCGTATATGAATAAACTTTATGGATTTGAATAAGGCTTATCCCAAATACTGTTTCTTCTTGTCGAGAATAGATCAAATGGTTGACTCAACTACTTGACATGCCTTACTCTTTTTCATAAATGCATTTTTCGACTACAATCAAATTAGGATGGAGAAGGATGATAAAGTTCATAGTCCTTCATCACAGACTTTGGGATTTATTGTTATACAATGATGCCCTTTAGGCTCAAAACCACTAACATGACCTATTAAAGGCTTGTAACTTAGATGTTTAAGGTCTAAATCCTTCAAAACATCAAAGTATATGGCAATGATATGATAGTGAAGAGTAAGATAAAAAGTCAACATCTTGCCGATCTTGAGAGTCATTTGGCACCTTGAGGAGATACAACATGAAGTTAAACTTGTAAAAATGTGTTTTTGGTGCTACCTCAGCAAAATTTTTTAGATATATGGCCACTCAATGTGGCATTGAAGAAAACCCTAGGAAGATTGATGCTATTTGAAACATGAAGTATGGTAGCACTGTTAAGGAAATTCAAGAATTAACTAGGCTGATTTCTACTCTAAATAGATTTTTGTTAAGGAGAACAGATAGATGCATGAAAATTTTCAATGTATTGAAGAATCCAAAGGAATTTCGATGGATTGATGAGTGTGAAGCAGCATTTAACAAGCTAAAAGAGTTTCTCACATCACCTCTAAACCTTTTGACACCTATCCTTGAAGGAGATTTATTTTTGGATTTGTCAATTAGTAGTCAAGCTCTTTCATTTATCTTGATGCAATTAGAAGGTAAGGAGCATCAACTAATTTATTACATAAGCCGTGTCTTGAAAGGGCTAGAACGATGATATATAAAGATTAAGAAGTTTATTTTGGTAGTAGTCCTCTTAATAAGAATGTTTAAGCCATATTTCGAGGCACATCAAATAATTGTTCTTATCGAAGAACCTCTATGATAAGCTTTACAACAACAAGATTCCTCAGGAAGGATAATGAAGTATGATCTAGAGTTAAGTTCCTATGGTGTACAATACAAATCCATAATGGCATTAAAGTCTCAAGTATTGGCAAATTTTGTTATGGAGTTCACTCGAGAAGAAGATAGCATTGACATGGCTGAGAAGCTAACATGGAATTTATATGTTGATGACTGCTCTACCAAAGAAGAATGCAGTATAGGCCTTATTTTGTAAATGCCCCATAATGTGAAAGTTAATTATGCATTGAAATTTGGGTTTCTAGCCAACAATAATGAAGTCAAATATGAAGCCCTAATTGCTAGGCTTAAACTAGTAAAGGAAGTTGGTGTTGAAAAAGTTGAAGGTATTTCCAATTTACAATTCGCTGTGAATCAAGTTAAAGGGAACTATATCACTACGCAATAGTATTATTGTCATGGTAGATCCCCATATACCGCATAAAGGTTTATTATCAACCCCCTTGTTAATTGTAGGCCTTTCATACGACACATAAGGCTCCTTCCACTATACACTATCACTAGGCCCATAGATAAGTAATATAGAACAATTTACTAAAATTAACTTCTAAGATATAAATTAATCAAGTAAACGTATGGACTTATTAAGTTCCACACCTAAAGAATATTACAAACAAATATAGTTTGTAAAGGAAACTGTATCATAAACTTTAAACTATATTAGGAACAAAAATAAAGGTAAATAGTTATCTATAAAAACTATTACAAAATCTCCTCTCCACTCCCTATTCACTCCAACCTGTCTTTACGTGGGACTCATCTTGGGCATTCTTCAACCTAGAAGAATGAAGTGGTTTCCCTACAACAAAAGAAATCTATCAGGGAATAAGCTTAAGCTTAGTGAGATAAATACCCTCATCAATACTACATAGTAGAAATTTATTAGATACATAATCATATGAATGCATGAACAATCAGTATACCAAACAACGTTTGTAGGGGCCTACGAACTGCATACGACTCAGAATTACGCCCCTTGTAGTCAAGGTTTAGAGATAATTAACCAACCTAAACCAAAATTCGAGTTTTATACCTTAGGTTTTATTTCATTTGCACTATTGTGCTTAAGTCAAAACAAAACTATATATATATATTTCTTTCCTGAACAACAAATTATATTTTCAAAATCCTAAGTCTAGTAATGTAGTGGCCTCTGCAATCCACAAAAATACGCCTTAAGCAAAAGCCACAAGACACGGCCCCTCACCAATGGTTGGTGTATCCTAATGCCTAGTAAGCCCGTTAACTTATGATTGAGACTCAATAAAATGATGACATAGCTAGTGCTCAATCTTGTAGAAGGCCCTCTTTCTGTGAATCCCTTCCCATCTTCTACGTCAAACGACAGTCGGTGTTATCTGAATGCAATTATGGGGAATGCATGATTCATTGAATTTCTTAATCATATAAGTAATTAATTCATTTTTTCATGGTAATCAAACAATTTTATTCCATACAATCGCATGTATGAATTATTACAAACAATTTCCATTATTACATGATTAACAAGCGATAGCATACAATCACAAATTCATATACGTGCACTTCCCATATCCTACAAGCATCTAATTTATTTATATAGAAGTTTAGGTGCATCTATTTTACAAGCAAAATCAAGTAAAGAGGTATCAAGAATTCACTAACTCTGTCATGCAGGTCAATCAAAGTAATCGGGGGTAAGTCGTTTCCAAACGCTAGGTCTCTTGGACATTGTAATCATAATACTATAAGGATTTGAAATAAAACTTAGAAAACTAAGCTAAAACCCCTTAAGTTATACTTTTGACTAGTTTTCGTATTTTTCCCGATTTCTTACTTATAGTTCAATCACATATAACTTTCATGTTTTAAATCCGATTTTTATGATCTTATATTCAATTTTCATCATTTTAGAGTGTACTTTAACATGGTGAGGTTAGATTTTTGAGATAAGGCATGGAAATCTACCCATAGGTTAGAACAATAGCGATTCTCATGATTTGGAGTGCTTTTGAGCTTTGTTTGGTTAATGGGCTTTTTAGTAACTTGAGGAATCCTTTAGGCTTAGGCTAAAGATCTCATTTTAGGTTCAAAATACTCCTTAAGATTAGATTCACAACTTTGATATATACTCTTAAGGTTAACAACCACTTCGTGGGCTCTTAAGTGGGCTTATTTTTTATCTAAATCAAAGATAGTCACTTTCTTAGACTTAGAGGGTGTCTTGTGGAAGTCTTGAGAGTCTTAAAACAACTTTTATTGTTATCCTAAGTTGCTGGTTAGAAAATTAAGGTGGGTTCAACTTAGTGTTTGAGGCTTGTTTTGGAAGTTTTAAGCTTAACACACTTATCGTATTTGCTTGGATTGGTCTTTTCACTTTGCTTACTGATTTTTATCATATTTTTAAGTGTCTTTTAGCAAAGTTCCAAATTTGGTCAGTTTGAGTGTGAGGACTTCTAACTTGTTTCATCGTTTCCTTAAGTTTAGGTGTTAGATCATGAACTTAAGCTAGTTGTATTCAAATCTTAACTTGACTTCTTCTCTGTGAGATGATTATTTGGCTCATAATTTACATGAAAATGGAGGATCTCACATTCATTATGTCTCCTATACCATAGTTCATGTCTCACAAAGTTGGTTTGCTCGTAAAATTTCATGTGATGGATTTTTCCTTTAGCTAAGTCTAGATTTTAGTATGTTTAACTCAATAGAATTGACAACAACATCCAAATGACTTCTAAACCCTCACGTCTAGCATGCTTCTTCTTAATTTAAGTTCTCATTTCAAGATTTTCTCAATTTAAAAATCTTCCATTCAAAATATTAAACAGGTATCTCTACAAAACACTAACTTTACATGCTCATATTTCACTTTTCATGTAAGGGTTTCATAAGTTTGCTTCATAGGGTAGTCTTAAATGTTTTATCAACTTATGATTATACTCATTTCTTCAAGAAATCATGGCATCCTAACAAGAATACTAAACTACAAACACAAGGAACACTTACTCGTCTATAAAGCAAAGATATGGTGGTTGTATACTAAGGTTCCACTTAAGCTCTTTGTCTTACTCCCTCCTTCTTGCACACTTTTGGAAACTTGAGTTGTGGTCCTTTGAAGAGGGGTTTGAAGGATGTTCTAAGGATCCTAAAGGAGCTTTGAATGTTGGGAAAAGTAAGACATAAGAAGAAGTTGAATGCCGTGAGGATTGGAGCTTGGAAGTAATAGCAAAGTGTAGGATTTTGTAGGGCTTGGTTGCTTCCTCTTTTGAGTTGATTTCAAAGTGAGCGAAAAGGAAGTGAAAATGAAATTGAAAGTGAGAGCAATGGGAGAAAGAGTGGCCGATCAGAAATGGAGTGGAAAGTGTGTTTAATAAGTTTGATTTTGTTATCTTGTAGCATGCACAAAAGTTAACAATTGCAACTCTTGATGATGTAAGCATTAAGGGGTGAATAGTGGAGTATAAGATAAAGCGATTGATGGATGAAAGACAAAAGCATGGCCTCCCTTTTCTTACTTGCAAGAATTGGACATTAGGGTCTTCTCATGGCATGGAATTGTCTTGTCTCATTTATTAAAGTTAAGTATATGAATTCTTGTGAAAATTTGTCTAAATGTAGTATAAGTTAATGGGTGATAAGGAAAGTATCTTATCACTAGTTTTTGATAGGTTATCGATTGATAAATGACTCCAACTCTCAATTAATAAGTTATTTAAGATGATTAGTTGGTCTACTTATTTACATGTAAAGCTTAGACATGAAGATAAGAGAATTGTCTTATAGGAAATTGTTTTAGGATTTACTTCTTGAATTGTTTTGTAAATGATGGTTCAATTCTTATAAAATTATGAAATTTTCTGGAGTTGAATGAAACTATTCAAATTAATTAATCGATTATTCGCTTAAGGTTAAAAGTCCTTAATTGTTTTAGGGTTTAGGGTCTTAGGTGACTTTAGAGTCTATAGTTTTTCAGGTTCAAGTTTTATCGATAATAGGGTTTCGAATTAGAAAAGTAAGTTCATTTTTAATTTTAAACTTGAGTTCTTAGTTTAGTTGAACCTTAGGAATGTTTAAGAAGTACTCTTAGTCGAATCATAGGCCTACTTAAAAATAAGGTTTACAAACTACATAACGAAGGAGGAAGTGATGAGCAAGTATTTATTGATAGTACAAAAGCTCAAAGAGGAATTTCAATCTTTTTCGATTGAGAAAATACCAAGGACCAAGAATATTGCAACCGATAAGCTATCAAAGTTAACTAGTGCAACACTTCCTGATTTAAATGACATGCTTTTTATTGAGTATCTCCCTTATAAAAGTCTAGAAACTATGGAATGAAGTTATTAATTGACTCCTTGCTTAAGGGAGAGGTCTTAGATGGACCATATTATTGACTATTTGAAGGATGGTGCTCTACTTGAAAATAAAAAAGAAGCTTGAAGGTTGATATATCAAGCTACAAACTATGTGTTGTTTGACGACCAATTATACAAGTGTAGCCTTTTACAACCTTACCTTTGGTGGCTTCTATAGAAAGATGCTCAGCGAATTCTATCTAAGTTGCATAGAGGTGTTTGTAGCAACTATGTGAAGGCTTAGACCCTATATATCGATATGTTGAGACCCGACTATTGTTGGTGAACTATGAAAGAAGATGCAAAATCTACTATTCAGCAATGTTTACACTGCTAAAAACATGAGGCACCAAGCCATGTGCCTTCAATCGAATTGTGTAGCTTCATTAGCCCTCGGCCCTTTGCCCAGTGAGGATTGGACATCCTTAAACCATTTCTAAAGTCTACAACCAAGTGACAATTCATCATAGTTACCGTAGGTTATTTCACCAAGTGGGTTGAAGCTAAAGCATTGGCAAAAATTACCGAACATAAGGTTAATGCGTTTGTTTTCAACTTTATCATATCAAGGTTTAAGGTTTCGTTTATGATAGTGACTAATAATAGGCCACAGTTCAATAACAATAACTTTTGAGTATTTTGTGAGAAATACGACATTCATCTAAATTACACTTTAGTGGATCATCCTCAAACCAATGGACAAGTGGAATCTATTAATAAGACCATTCTATATAATTTGGAAAGGAGAGTTGATCAAGCTAAGGGTAAATGGGCCAATAAGTTGTCCAATGTTTTATGGGGGCATAGGACCACCCACAAGACTTTAATTGGGTAACACCTTTTAAGCTTGCATATGGATCAAAAGCAGTTTTGCTATTAGAGTTAAACCTACCTAATCTTTGGACATAGAAGTTTGATGTTATGACAAATCAGGTTAACCTTACCACCAATTTAGATATAATCAAGGAGATTGGAGATATCACAAGAGCAAGAGTTGCTGCCTATCAACATAAGGTAGTAAGGTACTACAATTAGAAGGTGAAACATAATGTATTTTAGCTTGGAGACTTAGTTTGCATGAAGAGTGAAGCAACTGGGGCACGAAGAATCAAGAGAAGCTTCTCGTGAATTGAGAGGATCCTATTAAGGTTTAGGAAGTCATAGGCAATGACGCCTTTTGACTGAAAAGGCTAGATGGAACAATCATACCTCGTGTATGGAGTACTGAAAATCTGAAGCTCTACTTTGAATAGTTTTTTATCAATTTAGTTGGTTTGTTTTTGTTTTCCCTTTCTAAACATTGTTAGGCAATATCTTACACCATGCTCAAGTATGAAATGTTTGTTTTAAGTTTTTCGAGTATCTCTCCTTACCATCACTTTTATTCTTGATCAATGCATGATTAACAGATTAATAAAGTTCTAGCTATGTGGTGAATGAACTAATACATAATAAGTTTTGACCTACAATGCTTAATGACTTGGTATTAATTAATGAATAACGTTAAATGTTCTTTAAAAAAGAGTCTCAAGCAATCTAAGCTGACGAACTTTATGTTTCCTTGAATAGGTAAGTTTACGATTAAGAAAATATAACTTAACACCTAAAAGTTCATGTCCTATAGGAATAATGAATGATAGGTCTATGAAAAGATATTTAAGTGTAAAATGAGTGTGAAATAAAACATGTCAAGAATTAAAAGTGTTAACCACCAAACGAAGGTTACAACTGAAAGGTCAACATCCCGACCACATAAAGTCGATAAAATGTTGTGAAAACAAAGTATAAGTATACTCCTTTAGAGTTTGAGACATTTTTCCTCTCAGATTAGATGGAATTATCATCTTTGTCAACAAAGCTCAAGACTTTTATGGAGCTTATTTTTTTATCGACACAGGGGGTTATGTTTGAGGAATTTGACGTCTCTTTACAAACTTAGGAGGTCTCTTTTGATGATGGCTCCCCATCATTGGTAGGAACTTTGATACTAGCTTGAATATTGTCACCCTGCCCTTGAACCTCTATAGCCACTTCTTTGTCGATCTCCTCATCATCACTATTGACATTACCATCATTAGCGTCGGCAAAGCTGAGACATGACAGTTCATAGTAAGGGTAAACCTTAAAATTTCTTTCGTCATTAGTTAGGCCCCCTGTAAGAATTTTTTAAAGCAATCTTTCATATTGTTGACTATGAATCACAATTGACAATGCATCCTTAACACAGGGCTTCCTTTTTGCCGCCTCCACTAGTTCGGCAAGATGAGCTTTGAGTTTAGAGTTGTTTATCTCTAAGTTCTTTATTTAGATTCTCAATTTTTCCTCCTGATCACTCATTGAGGTAATCATTCTTCCTAAACCCCAGCATTCTTCTCATTTTTTATGAAGTTCCTCCTTCAAGTCCTTGATCTCCTTGTAGAACTCCTTGTTCTAGGTCTTAAAGCTCGAGACTTCATTTGCTACCAACGAGTGTGCTAGCTTCTCAATAGAGGGCTCCCCCTACAACTTCCTAGCCTCCATTTTAACCTAAATCCTAGCATTCTCGACCTTGACAGTTTGTGCTTTTGAGGAGTTATAAGCTTCCTCAACCTTCTGCAACAAAATTAATAAAACTAGATAGGTTAATTGGTTCTCAACATTGTAACAAAAAATTGAATATACCTTTTTCATTTCCTTTTCAGCCTTGTCTAAGGCTATCTGAACATAGGTGCTAATCGATACACAAACAAAATTAGGTCAATAATAGAACATAAGCTATAAATAAAAAGGTCACAATCTAATGATGATATGTCCATTATTACAACCACCGACCCTATCTATGTCCTTCTTCACTATCTCTTTACCCTTAGGGAGAATGAACCCCTCTATCAAAGCTAAGGACTTTATCCTATCACCTAAAGCCTAATCAATGTCTAAGATATTGTGGCTCCAGTATGGCATAAAATATTTACGTACTTTACGATTGGGGATAAACTTGGTAGAACTAATGCCAAGAGCTTTATTTTTTAGAGCCTCCTTTGTCTTCTCATCTAAGCCCCTGCTCTTATTGGACGAAGGTTGATTGACAAGCTCTTTCCTACTTCTCTTCTTAAGACTTTGCTCGACAATTGTTTAGTCAGCTAAGTTGTCCATCGCTACTTAGGGAATGCCATTAGTGTTACCGATAATGGTGATATTACAGCTAACTTCTCTTGCACTTCCTCACGAGTGCCCTAATAGCATCACTAACTACTCCGTCTGAAGAATCAATATTATAAGCTACATTATAGTATAAATACTTGGTAACTGACCTTTCTTCCCTATAATCCAGGCAGTTATCCATGGGAAGAGCATTAATACAGGCAAGTTTTTCCCATTGCTGCATTATGTTATTTATCGAACTACTAAAAGAGGATGCCAAATCGGTCTTCTTTTGGGGGGGGAGGAGGGTAATGAGAAATAGCCTTAGACATAGTTGCTTCAAAATTTGAAGAAATAAGAGGACAAATGATGCTTCAAACCATACATGTTGAAGTTAAGTTAACGAAGATCACTCAGCTATACAAGAAAGTTGTTCACTATCTTGACAGGAGTTCGTTGAAAGAAATCTTGAAAGCAAAGGAAAATTCTTAAAGGAGATATGAATAGAGAGGAGAAAAAAATGTTAATTAGAATGAAAAAGCCTTTTATATATGGGTAGTCCCCTCTCAAAATTCTAAGGTACTTTTGATTGGGATGTAGGCTCTAATTAGACGGTCAAGCGTAAATGGATGAAGCGTATTGATCTGCTCAAAATATATAAAAATATAGCAAATACTCCATTAAGTATATTAGGTTAATATCAAGTAATATAGAGTAAGTAAGGTTATCGGACCCTTGAGGACTAAGAAAATACTAAAACTATGATAGCTCCTATCAATATTTAGGCAATTGAATTAAATTGTAGATTAACTAATCTAATAATTAACTTTAAGCTATGACAGAGAAAATCACAAAAGTATATCAAAACGAAATAATCAATTGAGAATCTAAGAAAACAGAATCCACCTTAGTTGTGCTAATCAAATTATCATCATGTTATATAGATTATTAGCTATGTGGTCATTCAAGTAAAATTATCATGCCTTAAAATTTAAGGACTTAAACCTCTAATTAATTGGTCAACTCCCACATTTCTAATTAACAATAGACTCTAAATTACAATCATACATCTTCTAATGATTTGATCGACTAATGCCCTAAATTAATATCCCTAATGTATTAGCAAATAATTAACTAAAGTCATTACATTAATCCTTGGATAATCTCTAATTAATCTGATTAATGTCGCTTCTACATTAGCTAATTAGTTTAATCAAGAATTCCTAAGAAACACTATATCAACTCCCACATCAATAGTGTTTCTAACAATTATAACCAATAAAAAATTACAATTTAAATTATAGGAATTGCAATCATGAATCATCTATACATCTATTAACCTTATAACATCACTACAATTATCACCTTAGCTACCTAGGGTTTTATCAATTTCCTACAATTAAAACCTAACCAGCTATGGAATTTAAAATAAAAGCACATATCATAATCAAACTTACAAAGAAGTTCATTGTTGAACGTAAGAACAAATTACAGAATTACATAAATAATAACAGGATAAAAATCACCAATTTTGTAACAATGATGAAGAAAACTCAAATTATAAGAACTTTAAGAATGATCTCCACAACAATGGTATGGTCTTCTCAATGATCCATGAAACTACTGCCATAATCCTCTTAGAATATCTCCTAACTTCTTCTAAAATTCTCTAGACTAAAAGGAAATGCAAAAGTCTCCAAAAATATCAACATAACATGTATTTATAGAGCAAACAAAAGATGGCTATCGACTAATTTAAGCTAGAAATCAAAGCTGGCTAAGGACCAACTATTTTCATTAAGGGTCAGCCACAAAGGCTGACGATGTTGAATATAGGCCAACTCAAGGCCAAGGACTTTCACTCCTAATTTCCTTAGCTGATGCAGTTTGATTCAAGCTTTCTTCAATTGCATAAAACTCCCCCAAACTGCTCATATTTCCACTCTGAATCCTGCGAGACTTGAAATATACAAAGGAATATACCTAAGTACCATTTCTTAATGATTTCTACGAAATCAATAATAATTCAACATCATTGACACAATGGAATATGAGTAAAATATGCCTTTATCACGTGTCAGGGTCAAATATCTAAGGGATATCATACCATAAATAGTTAATAGACCTTGCAATGAAATAATAGCTAATATGACAATCGTCACATGTGTCATAGCAGAAAAGTGACTTAGTAGGAAAATTAAAAAGTTGTAACCTTTTGCTTAGAATTTAATATGATGCATTTTAATTATCACATGCAATCTAGTTTGAAAGACAACTTATATTGAATATTGACATGATACTTGGCATCTAGAGAAAAATTGATTTTGGCTTTTGCCATTTGACTACTTAAATTGAGTATTGAATCTTATTTACTCCCATAGTCGAATTCTCGACCATGAGGGTTAGGGGACAAATATTGATAGGTGGATTTCACCCTAACATGCCACTTGACATCTCATCTGCCAAGATATCGATTGATGTTATTTTTAGTTAAGGCTTTCAAGGGCTTAACTCATCTAATGGGCCTTAAAGCCTAGCCTACTTATATATTTGGTTTGAATTTGAAAAGTGGCATGGACAGTGGTGACTTTGTATAATCTCATTATATAACTACCCACTACTCCTATCTTTTAAGCATGTGCTTAGTTATGAGATTGCCATGTAGTCCATAAGCAATGATCATCTACTATTACAGACACTTAGCATTTTCCTATAAACAAGTGAAAGAAAGCATTATAAGAACTCTCTTGTACCCTTTAATACTTCACTTATTCACCTACTATTTCACAAAAATAACTATTTATTAAGTATTGAAGTGGCTACGCTGGACTAGCCTTGGCACTACTTTAGCCTTTTGTTTATGCTTTTGCAGGATGAAAGCGCTACTCCAAAATAACCTAACAAAACTCACAAAGTTCAAAGGGAGAATATTTGGTGCAATCATCGAGAAATTTTATCCAAAAGTGTGATACGAGAATGAATGCACAAGAGGCTACTTTGCAATGAATGCACAATTACCTACCAAAACTAAGCAAAACCTGAGAGATTAGGCTAGAACATCTAGTCAAAAAGGCAAGGAAGCTACTATAAGAGAAAAGGAGTTATGCTTTGGTGGAAATCAGGTGTTTATGCCTAAGACCAAAAGAATTTGTTGAGGAACAAGTTGAATCCATTGATGAGAAAATGTTTACACAATTAGAGGAAGAGTTAATAGTTGAACTTGAAGGGGATCTCAACGATGAAATGGATGAGAACTTCGAGGAGGAGGAAATTGAAGAAGCACCTAATGATGATGATGTGTACAACTTGGAGATAAATAGAATGAGCAAAATTAGTAAAGAAGAGGATCTTAGTGAGTGTGAAGATACAAGAGTTGATGAATCTAAGGAAGAGAATCTTGAGAAGTTTGAATATGGTAAAGAGGATGAAGTGAGTCTAGAAGAGAAACCTAATATCAATGAGTTCAAGATTGTGGACATGGTGCTTAAGGAGTGCTAGTTGTTTCCATTTTGCATGCAAATTAGAGGATCTAAGGAGATTCATTGTGCCATGTACCATAATAGATAAGCTTTTCCCAAGAGTTCTTTCGCAACGAGTGCATTAGATAACTTTATGTTAGGAAAACTATGTGGGAATTAAGACTAGAAGGCTTTATGAAGGGAAGCCCATATTATATACGAACCGTCAATTGAGGTTGGACTACACCTTTAGGAGAACTTCACTTCATACCCATTAGTGTAGGAACATGTGACTTCCCAATTGACTTCATTGTAATCATTATGAAAGACAAGATCAACACTTAGTGTTTGGAACATCATTCTTGGCAACCTTGAGAGCTACACTAGATATGAAAGAAAGTATAATAATCTTATAAAGTACAAAAAGCAAAGTAATACTCTAAGCCAAGGAATGAGCTTAGTAGCTAATGGAAGGAGAACGAGAATTGGATTAAGAAAAAGAATTTGAGAAAGCTAGTCGTATGAGGAAAAGGAGGATTTACAAGCAAGGAGAGTCAAGCATAAGTTGGGAGTTGAAGGATTTGTATCCAAGAGGAAGTGTGAGGACCCACCATGAAGTAATAATGAAAAGGTAGGTTGAAGGCTTAAAAACAAGTGCTTAGCAAGAGGTAACCTAACCTACCATATTTTCTTATGTTTTTATTTATTTTATGTTTAAGTCTTTTCAATTATAGAGCCTTTTTTTTTTTTAGTTATGTCTCTTTTATGTTACTGCTGATAGGCATTTTTTGCTAATCATTATCCGAGCTTATATTAGTGGGCCCAATATTTATGCTCGGTCCAATTATTTAATCTAGGGACAATCTCCATTGGCTCACTATAAATACTAGGTAAGACTCTCTTCTCTACCCTCATTCACATACCCATTCAATATTTTTTTACTCTCGTCACAAGAGGGCTAACTTAGGTATCAGAGTGGCTGTACTAGAGTACCTTTGGTACCTTCGTAGCCACTTTCTCATGTTGTAGGTGTTTGTGTACCGGAACAAGAATCACCCATCAATAGTTGGCACTATTTGTGGGAACAAGCATTTCATCCCTATGGCTTTTAACAATTTGTTGGATTTTTGCTATTCCCTTCCTTGAACTACAACTTCAAATGCTATCGATGACAATGATGGATGGTTCATGACTGCGTTCTTTGAGAGACCACCATAACTTTATGCTGGTTTGGTTTGAAACCACTCATAACTATTGTTTTCTAATATTTCTTAAACATATTTTATAGTTTGAATCACATTACTTGACATACGACTATGTCCAACACTTGCTTTAAAAGTTTTGAAAAATCTTTGTTTTTCGGATAGCGTAATTGTGATGTTGCATTTATGTTTTCGAAATTTGTGCGTTTATATAATCACAACTACTTCATTCATGCAAACTTTGGTCTTTGAAGTAACTATAGTGCCATCCTTTATGGATAATAACCGTTGCTTTTCGATTACTAACCGCATATTCGCACACTGCCTATACATTTATGTTCATAACAACTTAGTTGTTAAACTTTTAAGTTGCTACATAATATCACTATACTGAATCTTGGGGACTTATTATGCTATCTTTTCTTTTAATTGTTTTTAGAATTCTCATACTTTGTGTTATGGATTAACAATTTGTATTTGGCTTTGTCGTGTTTAACTCTATGACTAATTGTATCGATTGAATTCTGAGCCTTATACCTACAGCAACAAAATCAAGCTCTTCCTATTTTATAAGTTGTTTCACATAAATTAAACTATTTTCAAGATACACTGTAGCGAAGTCCTATCGAGCAATTCCTATTGACCTATAATCTATTGAGAAGTTGAATGTTTTCAAGTAATCCAAGCTTCCCCTAATGATGATATAGGAGCCCGAACTCCAAGCTCCTTTCGGGCGAGCTCTAATCAGTAACTCGTGCGTTACTAAGCAATTTTCAGCCGACTTGCCAAGTTCAAGTCCTTACCAAGTATTGAAATTTTTATCTATGTCCATACCGACTAACTGAGTTTGTCTAAGTAAAACCAAGTTGTCAAGCTCCCAACCGACTTGCCAAGTCTAAGTCCATGCTGAGTGCTAAAATTTTTATCCATGTCCATGCTAACTGGCCAAATTTATTTAAGTAAAAACTAGTCGTCAAGCTTTCGGTCGAGTTTATCCAAGTAAAATCATGTCATTAAGCTTCGAGCTGCTGTAGCAACAAGTCCAAATCGAGCTACTTATGGATGTATCAAGTTGCACAAAGTTTGAATTCTAAGTAAGGGTTCTTATGCTGAACTATTATCATGCAAACTAAAGAGCAAGCAAACATTCCTAACAAAGCCAAATTGCTAAGTGCTAGAAATTCCAACGAAGAATAACAAGAATTGGTCATTAGTGACTTCTTGTGTGGTGAGACGAATTCCTTGCACAAGTCCAAGCTTAAGCTCTTGCTGACTTGCGATAAGTCCTCAACTGAGCTGATCTGCACTTCATGTCAAACTAAGGATAGTTGAGTTCTTATTTGCCTTGCATAATCGAGCGAAACTAGCAACTATGTGCTGAGTTACAACATAAACAACAATTTTAGCTGCATAACACCACTATCAATCTATGTGTCCGAGCTCCAATACTGACCAATGCTGTTGGTATGAGCCGACTAAGCTCTAATGCCCAACTACTCCTAATGTGTCGAGAAGCTTTGGCCAAGCTACTCATTTCCAAATGGAAATGCTCAAGCCTTGCATCAAATGGTTGAGGAGAGACTTTAGTTCCAAGTAAGTATATTAAACTAAAGCGGCAATGAGATGCCGAATACCTCAGAGATCAAATTCCCAATCTCCGTATCGAGTAACTAAGGAGCACTCTTCATTCAAATGGCAAGTAGTTGAGAGACATTATGTCGAGAAGTTTTGGCCAAGAGTACTCTTCATTGAAATGTCAAGCAATTTTGAACTATGGTGCTAAGAAACTTACGCTAAATGGTAAAAAATATTAGGTATGACATGGCTGAGAAATTACAACAAAGCAGGAAGTAGTAGTGCTGAGATCTCTCCAAGGAAGCCTAACACTCAAGTTTGTGGTGACACCCAAAACAACCGCTACAATTTAAAGTTGCCAAACAAGTTAGTGACTGCGAGCTTCTTCAATTTTTATCGATAGTTCATAATGATAACCAACCTAGTGTATTAAGTGTCTCCAAGCTCTAAGCCTAATGGCCAAACATTTGACTTATTTTTGCAAATGCCAAGTTATGCTTTTGGAACACAACATCATAAAGTCATTGAGTAGAATTTGTGCTCGATGTAAGCTTCGAGCGAATTCTAAGTTATTTCTAATCAAGGAAATGAGCTTTATAATTCAATACAGAGCTAAACCATATCAAGATATCCTTTGCTAAGCTCCTTAGAGGCTGGCAATTCAATAGACCAAGCGATTCGCTTGTTAACTAATTTCAATGGCCAAATTGCCTACTCACTTTCTTCATTTGTCAAGCCAAACACTATAATATACTCAAGGCCATCCAATACTACTGACTCCTTGGAAGTTCTTTTTTACCTAAGTTGTGCTTGATTCGACATTGATAAATAATCAGATATAATCGAGAAAAGAGCATGCCGATGTGTACAGAGAGTAGCTACACTTGAACAATGAATGTTCGCTAGTGCCGAACAGTATTTTGTATAGGCTAAGTTCTATTGCATGTATTGAGCACTATCTTTTCGTGAAGCAATATCCTCTATTAAATTGTTAGTGATCTACTAAACTAAGTGTTGGTTGCCTTTTGTGGTACTATTCTAAACTCCAGATGTTCTTACTTTACTGACTGAGAAAAGATGAGTAAAAATCCTCTTTTGTTAGTCATGATTCATTTCAATTATTTTAAGCTATAAGCTTTACGTTGTTCTTTGTGCTAGTCAATTGTTAATGTTCATACCTTGATTCATGAACAATGTATTATTTATCTACATGATGCTCCAAAGAGAATTTTAAAGACAAATTAAGGCTAAAGAAATGCCCCCCATCTCTAGTCAACGCTAAGTATAATTTGTTAACAGCCAATTTCTCAATAGCTCTAAGTCTTACAAATAATAGATGAAACAAGCCTACATTAATGGATTAAAGGCCAACTAGCCTATTTTATGGCTCTACTTAGCATAGGTCATTCCTAGGTTAATGACCTATATGCTTCTCCAACCTTTTCAGGCACATTAGCCTCTCCAGGCTTTCACCTCTTTAAGTATACTGGCCTCTTTAGGTACCCCAGCCTTTTCAGGTGCTCTCCCCTCTTCAGGAGCTTTCACCTTTTTAGGCGCTCTCACCTCTTCAAGTCTTCACCTCTTTAGGCATGCCAATATTTATAGGTGCTTTAGTCACTCCCACCTTTTGCCTCTTCAAGCCTTTGCTTCTTCAAGTACTTTATCCTCTTCAAGCCAGGATTACAAACCTTTCCAAAAACCCCATAAAATCAACCTCCCTGAATACTTTCTTTTTCGACTTGGTTACTAAAGAAAGTGGATGGCAAGTGTTGATAGGAATTTTTCGATAATCATTATTCGAACTTATATTAGTAGGCCTAATATTTAAGCTCAGTCCAATTATCCAGTCCGGGGACAATCTCCATCGACTCATTATAAATACTAGGCAAGACCTTCTTCTCTACCTTCATTCACATACCCATTCAATATTTTTTTACTCTCATCACAAGAGGGCTAACTTAGGCATTGGAGTGGCTATGCTGGAGCACTCTCTGGCACCCCCTGTAGCAGTTTTCTTGTGTTACAGGTATTTGTGTAATATAACGAGAATCACCTGTCAATAGTTACTATGACACATGTGAATAAACAAATGAAATGTTAAATCCATTAATAAAGAGACACCATCAACAAGTTCAAAAGGGAATTGATAATTTAGAACACACCAAGAGACTAGGGGATTTATGTTCTAACTTTCTCTTTTACTTCCTATTACTTATACACCAAATTATAAGACATATACAATTGAATTAAAGTTGGGGGTAAGGAGATTAGACATGAACATTGAAGTTACATGGTTCGGATTGGGTTTTAATGACTTAATTGAGTTCATGATAACTTATCCCTTCTATGAGCTTATGAGATAGTTTCTTTCTGAAATATTGTATCTATTTTCCTTTATGCTCTATGCCTCTAAATTTGAGTATATTATCATTTATATGGTTTACATGAATGAAAATAGGATGAAGTGATTAGGACCTTATTTTGAAAGAAGTCTATTATGAATAAGTCATGAATGCTTCTCAAAACTTCATAATTAATACATGGCTTTTTTACTTTGTCTAGTTATGCTCAATATTAAGCATGGTTTAGAGGTTTAGAGTTAGGGAAATGTTTTGATTAGGTGTTAGTTCTTTTGTGTTTTCAAAAGTTGACCTATATACATACCTAATATTTTGAAGAATTGAGTAGTCTGTTAATGTGGTGCAAATTGAAGTGAATATTAGATTTTACCTGAACATTCCTTGATTAATGTATAAAAAATGCTAGAAAAGAAAGAAAAGAAAAGTTGAAAAATTGAAAAGCAAAAAGCATTACAAATCAAAATTATGTTCCCATCACAATTGGGAAATGAAGTTGAAAGAGGAAAGAGAAGAAAATGAAAGAAGTAGAAAAAGAAGGAAAAAATTTTGAGAATCTTAAAGGAAAATAATGGGAAAAAATGAAGTTTATTCAAAAAGTCCAAGAGGCAAAGTAAGGTAAATGATCACTCTCTCTTTGTATGACGTTAGCACACTTAAGAGTCCAATAAGGGAGAAGTATATATGTAGGCCAATCAATTAAACACTGAAACCTCTCACTTAGTCTGAAATGTTAAACTCAACTTCAAATTTAGTAAGTTTATGTATTGATTCTTGGATTAATTACATGGTCTTTGATTTGTGAGCATTTGATTTAGCATAACCAATTTCTTAGGTGATTGGGTAGAGGAGAAGATGTTGTAGTGAACAAAATGTGCAATGATGGAATCACTCATACTAATCAATCAATACAATCTACACTAATTGATTGGTAGAAGGAATTAGGGTTAGGGTTTTTCTACTTAAAACCCCAATTCTTAAAACTACATGTTTCATAAAATATGGAGATAACCCAAGGCTAACACATGTCAACCAATCAATCAGTAGACCACCACACCGATTGATCAACAACCTAAATTTATAAATACTAGCATATCTAGCAAAAATGATGAGCTGCAATTAGGATTTTCCTAGGTTTTTGTATAGAATTACGAGCTCATTACTTGTTTTATTGTTTCTTGAGCTTGTTTATGATATTTAACACTTATTTTTATGGTTTTGATGCATATATGAGTTAGATATAAGAGCAATATCATCTTATCTTCATCTATTCTCTTATTCTCTTGTTATCATCCTATTAAATTATTCATTGATGGAATTTCTTGCTATATTTATGTGTATTAATGCTATCAATTGCTATTATTATTAATACCTTGAGTGGCTAAATTATTTGTAGTGGGTTTACGATAATGCGAATGTTGTACTTAGTGACTCTTTATAGTTTTGATATGGGTTTAAGTATTCAAATGGGATTCTAATGTTTAATACTCCATTTAAACTCTTTGAGGTGCTTTTTAATTGAATTCTCAATGGGTTTTCCTTGTAGTTGTGAAACTAAGAGGAGATTAGCCATATGAAGTTCCCTTAAGAGTTAATGTGTTTGCATAATTATGACACCAAGAGGAGATTAATTGTGTAATTCCTTAACTGAGTTTTGAGTCAATGAAGTATCAATAACGGGTTCTTACAATTATGAGACCAAGAGGAGATTAGACATATCCCATTGAATTCATACTACATCATGTGGTTCAAGTGGATTAGGATAGGTTATGAGACCAAGAAAAGATTTTCTCCCTAAATTCTAGCACTAGAATACTTAATTCATGACATGAATTGGGTATTTAGTTTATCGTGTAGGAAAATGAGACCAAGAGGAGATTTTTCGTTACTTAGTTGAATGAGGGGCCTTACTTGGGATCGAGCTCAAATGAATTTTGTCAAAACTGAATTAAAAACTATCCCCGATGGCTTAATAGCATACATTACCTCCTATTTTGAAAGCATATGATATGCCCATGTCTTTATCATTTGTGTTAGTTATTACCCTTTTTGCTCTCATGTGTTATTTCATTTGCAATTCCTAACTTTCTTTTTGACTTGCTTAGATTATAGTGGCAAGATAGAATTTGGTACTTAGTCGATTCCCTTTTCCTAAAGGAATTTGACTTAGGGAATGGTCACCATTATTATTATTGCAAACAATCTAACACTCTAGTCAAATCAAGGATTGACACTGTATTGAAAATTTGCACTTATAAAATTTGTGTCTAAAAATCTCCAGTGTACATATCAATCCCATCAACTATGTCAGTAAGAAATAAAAATTTGTGCCTATTAATCAAACTCTTCCAATGACACAACAAAAAAATTAAGAGCTACCTTAATTTGCTACTATTCAAAGTCATCTATGTAGCAACGGCCTCAAAGATACTCTTGTCTATCCCACCATTGCGGTATAAGTCATAAACCCTATAGAGGTTCAATGCCTTAAACTACAAATTATGATATCTTAGATGATTACCTTGCTAAAGCCAATAGTATCCAATCCTACACTACTACATCTAGTACTCATGGGTTATAAGAACACGCAACAACTAAGAGTAATTACATGCATAGGTTTTTTCTTACAACATTAAATAAACTAAGAATTGAATTGAATTGTTAAAACATATAACATATAATGTTAATAACTTAACCACTCAATGGCATCTTATTCTTATTTCTAAACTTGTTATTTGCACTAATAGCTCAACTAGGCATGGAGTAGTTTAATGACACCTCACTTAATAAGCTTAGAGCTAGGCTTCCTATTTACCAACTATGTTAAGTGAGCTATACGTTATATTGGCTAGACTTCAACTCACTCATCTTAGTAGACTAGGTTGCTACTATGGTCAACGATTAGACTAGCTTAGTCTATTGCCTAACCTTTAATTATTGCAAGATCAAAAACTAACTTCAACATTTGTCCTAAGTCTCTTTCAATATAATCTATACTTTGTAAAATCAACTACTTCACCACTATTCATCAAATTATTTAGTGTTTTCCTCTATATTTTGTGTTTAAACTCACAATTCTTGAATTAACTAGAGATTAATGGTTTTTTATTCTTTAGAAATTTGTATAAGTTGAAAAAAATCACAAATAAATGTATAAGTATATGATTTATCTTCAACTGTATGATCAATTGCCTTAAGGGTTAAAACACAAGGGATAGCCTAAAAAGAAATGTATTTGATTTCAAGAAGCATTACTTTACATATAACATAATAACCTATAACTTGGAGAACTACAACCTACCATGTGTTATCCTTAGAGGCTAATACATTAAGGTATGTAAGAACTTGTAACCTATCTATAATCTACAATTAATGATAAATTATCTACTAATGCTCATTAATATATCTCCACATGTTTAAAAATAAGAGTGGTATAATGTAAACTAGTCAATCCACAATTAGATCAAAAATCTCAAAGAGCCTATACATGATGTCCTCGCTATATCTCATAGCTCCAATACAACTAAAAATAGAACAATTCACCCAAAGTCTTAAATGACTCTCCAGCCATTACAACGAGCAACCTTAACCATATAAACAAGTATCAACATGTAACAGCTAAATAAAAAATGGAATTTCTCCTCCTAAAATGACCATCACTTATAAACTACCAATAACCACTCACATTACTAAAGTAGCTCATCTAACTTCCATCAAAGCACTTATAGCTATAAGACATCTATAGCCCTAATCTCATAACAAAGATGCACCTAAAACTACAAAACAAAGGGACCCCAAAGGCTTCATTTATTGCTTAATATAGAATACAATAAATACATGTGCATGAACAACACATAACAACCACATACGCATTATAAGTATCCATAAATACATCATACAACTAGTTAACATCTTTGACTTAGCCATCAAGGAACAAAACGATACTCACAACCATAATTGTCAATAGTTGTCATAGTTATGAGTAAACCATATGATTTTATAATGTTATGATTATAAGATGTTTATCATAGTTCAAATGGATATAAAATCATTTTGTTGGAAAATTTTGGTAAAGTTAAGAAATTTCATGTACTATTCTACAAGTTTACGATTTTATTAGTTTTATATGATTTTATCAATTTCATACATCAAATGAACAGTGGAATTGCGATTTTGACAAACATACATAACCCTAGCATACAATAGATATAATACTACATAGTATTGGTGTTAGGTCTTCCCTAACATCCAAATACCCCCAAAATCTAATTACATTATCTTAATACAAGAATCCACTCAAGACAATATTATGCAAGGATTGTCAGGTGCCTTTCCAATCACCTTAACCCCTCTAATGTGGTGGCTAAAGCCAAACACAAGCAACATACCTAACTAATTAAGCTAGATATGTTATTAAGTTCATTTAATATACTAACCTAATATACACAAACATTTAAACAAGTATCTCATAATGGTCTTAGATACTTTGCTCGAAATAGTTTTGATAACCATACAACTTGACATTACGATAAACAACAAACTTAGCTCCTATCTTTACCATACAATAACCTCATGCTCTTACAATAACCTAAAACTTTCACCTTTAACGTAGGTTCTCAAGAGGAATGTGAATTAATCATTGAAAAGAAAAAATGTTTAAGTTCATTTTCGATTGTTGAAGTTAGTTTGGAAACATGTATTGAGCAATTAAGAATCGATAATAATTTTGAAAACACAAAAGGAAAGAGTTACAAATATTCTATTACCTTTTGAATGCATGGTATAGGATGCTACCAAGCATGGCATCTAGATGTGAAACTACACTTAGAACATGTAAGTTAAGAGCCTAAACATCCAAATGGTAATAGGCAAGGAATTTGGATGCCATATTGTAGGTTTGTAATTTTGTACACTTGTAACCCTCAACTTCATCCATGCTTCAATTCTCACCTCATCTTAATGTGACAATACCTCATCTACCCAACTTTCTATCAACCTTATACCTTTATCCTTCACTTTGAAATATCAATGATAAAAAAAAACAATACAACATCTCCTCTTCCTCCATACTATAGCCAACTACAATCTTAAATAAAACTCAAACTTTGTGGGAGAAAACAAGATTAGGAAAGAAACTTACTCGATTAAATGCTTGCACATGAAGCTCCACATGATCCACTTCATAATCTATAAGAACACTACTAGTCCCTACGTTTTCTTAGTAAGAAACCCCCTTCTAAGAAACCTTATATGGCTCTCAACTCTCATGTAACCTTAGAACTTAGCATGATCAAAACTAAGTTCTTCATTTCTTTTCCTCATCAATCTTCTAAAAAACCTTTAATTCTAGGTGCTAGTGTAGAGGGAAGGAGGGAGGGAGAGAGGGAGAGAGAGAGAGAGAGAGAGAGAGAGAGAGAGAGAGAGAGAGAGAGAGATGGAACTACCTAATAGCTAGCAAACATGAGGGAGAAAGAAGTGCAAATGAAGGAAAGAAAAGAATATGTAATGTCTAAGTAGGGTAGGCAGCAATTTTCTGTTGATGGTAGAAGTTGGTATTATGAAATAGTTGGACACTTAGCAAATAGTAACCCTACAAAAGAAAAGAAGAGTAAAGCTATAGGGTATGCTAAGGCGACTCCAACATTGCCACTTCGATGCTTAAGTTAATAAGGGGTTAAATAAAAGGAAGGGAAAATAAGTAAGTTGCATAAAGTATCCAAAAGAGGCTCTTTTGAGTTCTATTTATAATTGCCAATCTACCCTTATCTAATGACTTTTGCCTCCAAATTATATACGTATGCTAGATTTGAATTTAAGACCACTTCTAGATATTGGGGGACATGACTTGAGTGATGGTGGCTCATAGGTAGTTAGTTTTGCAAGAAGCCCAACTATTTGTGCCCTATATTCAAATTCAAATTCAAATTCCTTAGGTTTGACTGAGTCTTATTGAGCTAAAAGTAGTTCCTTCGAGCAAATTGAGGTTAATCTAACCAACTCTAGTCGAGTTTTTCTATGCTACTTAAATATATTTAGCTAGATAGGTTTCCTAAGTTGGTTGGTTCTTTTAAGGCAACCTAAAGGAGCTCGGAAATATGGAGCACAAGAAATTGGGAGTGAATAAGTAGATTAAATGTCCCTTATTTTAAGTTGGGGCTTAAGGGAGAATCACTATGAACATTTGCCCCCTGATGGGTATATGAAGGGATGACTAATATTCCCCTAACTGGATCTTTGAGCGTGAATTTTCACTCTACTGCAAAAAATCATCTTAGAATATGCGTCGACTCTTGAATTGAAGCTCACTATTTCAACTTTATTTTTAAAGTTATAATGTATTTTGTAGATGTCAACCTGCCTCTTTGTTTGGCTTATTGATGAAGCCTCTTTTCTAATTAAGTGATGTTTTACATCCAATTATCAACATATGCATAGTCATGTTAGAACCCATGCTCGTTGTTAATATTATAATTTAAAGTTGGTTGTCAGATTCACAATGGACATGTACAATTGGATGACTTACAACAAATGTTAACCACAAAATCTAACGACTTGATGCACGCTCAACAATGGATCTAAGAACTATCCATCACGTATTAGGTAGGTGATTCTCCTCATGAAGAACCTACCAGCATAGCAAGCTCTGATGGCAATTGCCCTTGGGACATGCTAAGACTAACAAGTTTAGTAAGAATCCATGTCCTTAGGTCATAAACGATTAGAAGAATAGAAAACTTCCTTTTAGTGAATATCTACTAGATAGTGAGGGTAACTCGTAAGCCATCCCATTATACTTACATATCAAATATGACATGAACCGTAACAAAGTTGCTAGCATAATAATCAAACAACAGTTTAATGCTTTGAGGCTCAACTTTCATTTTAGCCCTATGATTCTCTTTAACTATATATATAAAAATAAATCACGCATACTCCAATAAGTATACTAGGTCAGAATCAAGTAATATAGAGAAAGTAAAGTTGTCGATCCCTCGAAGATTAAGAAATTACTAATCCTATACTAGTTCTTAGTAATATTCAAGCAACCAAAATTAAATTAATCAATCTAATAATTATTCTAAAACTATTTAAAAGAAAATAGCTATGAAAAATCTAACATTAAGTAATCAATTAAGAATTGTGGGAAAATAGAATCCACCCTAGATTACACAAATCAAGTTGTTATCATATTATATAGATTAATAGCTATATGGTCATTCAAGTAAAATTATTATACCTTAAACTGAAGGATTTAAACCCCTAATTAATTAGTCATCTTCCATATCTTCCAATTAATAGTGGACTCTAAACTATAATCATATATCTCCTAATATTGTGATTGTCTAATGTCCTAAATCAATTATCCCTAATGTCTTAGCGAATAATCAATTGCTAAACATTGCATTAATCTTTAGATAATTTATAATTAATTCAATTAACTCTGCTTCCACATTGATTAATCAAATCAACTAAGAACTTCTAACAAACCATGTATCAACTTTCGTATCATTAAGGTTTCTAATAATTATAATCAATTGAACAATTATAATTGAAATCATAGAAATTGTAATCATGAATCATCCATATATCTTTTAATCCTATAACATGAACACAATCATCATCTTAACTTTCTAGGGTTTCATCAATTCCCACAAATAATTTTAGTTAGCCATGGATTTGAAAACAAAAACATAAATATTGATTAAAATTGCAAGGAAATTCATAATTGAAAGTATAAGTAATTCACAGAATTGCAATAGAATAATTGAAATAGATGTCACCAATTCTGTATTAGAAAGAAATAATCTTCAATTGCAACTTCAATCTTGGTCTCCATAGCAAAAGGAAAATTCTCTCAATGATCAAAGCATTTCTCCCGAAGAATTCTTCAAAAACTATCTAAAAACTATTCTACAATTCTTAATGTCTAAGGAAAAGTAGGTCTAAAAGTCCCCCTAACTATGAAACATAAGTTATTTATATGAAAAATTAAGGTTAGCTCATGTGTAGTTTTTTGTTTTTTTTTTTTATGAAGGTGGGCAGTATAAGTGAAAGGCCGGCATTTAGGCCAACGACATAGCCTAGCGATATAAGTGGAAGGTTGGCATTTAAGCCGATGGCATAGCCATTAAAGGCCGGCGGTGTAGACATCAAAGGCCATTGGTGCAAGCTTGTAAGTTGTAAACCGGATGTTAGGTTGGCTGCCTTTAATTCCAATTTGCATGCATTGATCCAAACATTGTTTATTTTCTTAAAATTCCTCTAAATCATCTGTAATTTCACTCTTAAATCCTCTAATTCTTGAAATGTACAAATGAAAATAATTAAGTACCAATTCTTAATGATTCCTATAAAATCTATAATAATTTTATCTTAATTTATGCTTTTAAAACATTAAAAATATGCCTTTATCACCCTTGAGATTGGAGGATAGGTAAGCCTCCACACATGAGTGTGTTACTACACTTATAGATTGGGAATTTTCCCTTCTCAAGCTATACTTTGAGGTTTACCTTATCTCTTTTCTAGAAATCTTAATTCATGTATAGTAATATTTGTCTATACATGTTCACCCATAACTCATATAGATTGACTGAAGACTTAGATGTTAAGGCCACTTTGGCCTTATTCCATTACTTCTTCACATTGAAGAAAAGTGATGGTTGGTTCTATATATGTGCTTGACTACATAAAATATTTCTAATATGGCTAGAATTTTCTATGCATGAGTGGAAGAAGAAGTGGATAGTAATTTGGTTGAAAACTAACTTAGACTTCCCTATACTTTAGGGCCAACTGATTAGGCAATTTGATACCAAGTGGTTACTTCCTAATGACAAGACACGATTATGGAAGCCTATAACCACAATTGGTTCCTTTAGGATGTGGACACCATAATTTCCAAGTATTCTTATGGTGCTCCGATCTTCCTTAAGGATGAGGCAACTGTAGTTGAGGGTGGTAACACCACTTAAGGTAGAGAGATTAAAGGCTCCAATGAAGGTACTATTGTTAAGTAAGGTACAGGCCATTTATAGTCTTACTGTACTGAGTGGGCTCATAAGAGGAAGGACCTTTGTGTCCACTTCAAGGGTTAAGCGATCTTCCTTTAGCATGCTTGGTACAACATTAATAAGTTTTTCTATTTGGATTTTAGTATCTTCCCGACCTAATCACTAAACATTTTTCTATAGACATGTCGCTTAAAGACTACGATTTTAGGGATCTGTTTGCTCTACCAAAAGCTAACAACTTTAAGAAAATGACCAGGTTAGGAAAGTTCCTAAAAAATAAGCTTCTATGAAACCCTTTAAAAAATCACTTGCAAAGTCCATCACATCGAACAATGTAAAAAAAGTCTAACCGATAAAGACAACTATCAATAAGAAGGTCATTGAGGTCACCAAATTAAATAAGAGAACTAATACTTATGATTGCCCCACCCATCCCCTGCCTCTACCCCCCGCATTGAAAAAGCATGACCCCCATATTGGAAAAGGCCCTATAATACCCTAGAATTTCAAGTTAGTTCAATAATCCTAGAATCTAAGTTTCTAAATTTAGAGCATCAGACTAAATTATTGGTTTTATTTCAAACTTCACAGTAAAGTTAAAAAAATTAGATCAAGTAATTCAAGTAAAGTCAATTTCTAAAATTAAGCTATATAAAAATATTAATTTGAGAAATAAGTTAATTTATCAATAAAGCCGATGATCGTAAAATTCAAGCTTTTATATATAGTAAGATATTAAAGATAAACTAATTAATTTTCAAAAATAATAAATGAAGTTGAATTATACATAATATATATGTATTTACATGTAATATGCATTATACGTATTAAATATATACATATAATAATAATAAATTATAAAAATTAGGTAAAATAATGGAAAATTAATAAAAAAATTGAATAGGTGAGTCACCAAATGATGTGTTAAGCTATGATTAATTGCAAATAATGAGTCAACACTTGGTTAAAGAGGAAATGACACATGGCACATAAGGAAAAGTGAAAAATAACATGTATAATTTTACCTTTTCATGCAAAAAAATATCCTAAAGCCTATAAATAGGACTCCAAATCCTATTTGCAATATTTTAGTAACCTAAAAAGAAAAAGAACATAATTTTAGAAAATTAGAAGAAATTGGAAAAAAACTGCCAGTTTTGGTAACAATAATTTTCAAAATTAAGTATGTTTACTATTTTTTATAATTATTTTGATTATTGAAATGATTAGTTTTTGATGAAATTAATGAATAGGCCCTATATGTTTTGATTTCTGGATGTTTATAATGATATTTGGAATACTTAGTTTTTATCTCACACTTAAATTTATTTATTTTCCTTAATTTTGCGTAATTTTGAGCTAAAACCGCTATTTTTGTAAAAATTAATAATATCTAATTTGGTATAATTCATGGTTAATAATTAAACTACATATTTTTGTAAGTTTATCAAATTTTTCATGAAATTAATCAGGCTCGTATACTATTTATTATGTATTTTCACAATATAAACATATATATTAGCCTAATAAATGATATAGTAATTAGTACTAATGTGATATTTGTTAAATATGCAAATGATTAGTATTTTTTGGTACATAGTGAATGCTAACCAGTTTAGGAAATGAGGAAATTTAGGATTTTTAATTTATATTTAGGGTTTATTTAGGTTAATTACGAATTTATAATGACCTGCAAACAAGTCGTAAAACAAAAGGGTATTTTTGGGGTTTTGAAAATATTGATCATTCTTGTTTCTTAATACATATTAATAATACTCAAAATAATGATCATGATGATATAAAGTTTATTGGAATTGGATAAAAAATGAGTAAGATATGATCAAATGAAGTTTAAAAATGCAAAAATGAAATCTTATAATAGTTTAGGTTTCAACTATACTTGATTTGAAGACTATATTATATTTTCATAGGTATGATAAGTAAGGAAGGACTACGTCGTGAAGTTTAGGATTTTGCACTATTACTAAGCTTAGATAAGTGGATCTAACCCATGCTTGGAGTAGATATATTGTTACTCATAACATTACATACTGTTTGATGTTGTGTTGATTGAATATGGGCATATCTTGGTTGAATTGACATGCTACTATAGTGGATGCTAATGTGGTGATTTTGAATGATAGTAACTACATTTTGGTTAAATTGTTATGCTGCCATGTTGGGCGATGATTTGTGCTATAAATCAATGTGTTAACTAGGGAAGTTAAGTGATTGCTAACTCAATCTTCTAGGTGTTCACTTAAGTAAACCTTAAGTGAGATACTAGAATTCTACTAGGGAGAGTTTGAAAACCAGAATCAGATTACTAGAAGATTGATTGAGTTCGAAAACCAGAACTAGAGTTTGAAAACTGAAAGATTGATTGTGTTGATTGATATTCTTGAGTTACTATTGCATATCATGGCATTGCACAAAAAGGGCCTACAGGTCAGAACTTTCAAAATGAGGCTTTCAAGTGATCATGGAAGGAATATAGCTTTATGAACTTAGTTTTTAGAAGCATATAGATTGCATTGCTCAAACATTGTAATTATTTTGATAGTCAGATTTGGTAGACTACAGTGTATGGTTTAATTTGATAGTATTACCGCTTTGATTTGGTAAACTACAGTATATAGTCTAATTTTGTAATGTTAGGGGCCCTACTCCCAAGCCATTCCTTATTGCCTTAGGTTCTTAGATGTTATATCTAGATGCCCGGCTTTGTCAACTAACTATAAGAAGTTTGGAGGGCATAGGATATTGGTACTGATGTATGCCATGTGCATGAGCATAACATGCTACATTGTTAGCAGTAAATGCCTGATTAGGTGGATGTATATGTGAAGTTGAATCTGCGGTTTATGATTGAAATGTTTTAGTTGTGATATACAATATTATCTATATTATGTTGTTTGTTATCCACTCTCAGTCAACTTCAGTAACTAAGAGGATAAAATGTTTTATCTTCAGGTTAATAGCATCGTAAAAGGCCCAACACTAAGGGGGGGGGATATATATACTGAAAGTGTGAGTCAAAGTCAGTGACTTTTGTATGGAGCTTGTACTAAGTCGAGAATCCTATTATTATAAAGATGATAAAGGAAAAAACCGATTCATGTTTTGATGTAAATATTTTATTATACACATAAGTTGTAAAAAGAAATCCAATTGAACTCCTATGTAGAAAACCCTTTATTATGTAAACAATGTTGTCTTTTAATGAATGAGTAAGTTAAGTTAAGTTTTCAACAAGCATTCTTATGTGATGGTGCATTCTATGCTACGCTGGGATGTGATAAGCCTAACTAAGGGGAAGTCTCCAAGGGATGATAAGGTAAACAGTAGCTCTAAGGATCCAAAGTAGGGCAAAGAGGTCCTTATCACTTTACTAAGTCCCTCGAAGCCCTCTAGGAAAGAAAATAAAGGAGTCTTGCAATTCTTTCCCTCTTGGAATATCAGTACAACTAACCATGCTCTTGGTAATGGTCAGGTTGTTTTGGAATTAACAAGAGGCATTTATCTTCCAAAGGATGTCCAACCTCTAACAAATATGGTAGTTTTGTCAAAATTCAAGTTCCAATAGTCTGCTAGAATTAGCAGCTT
The DNA here is from genome assembly GCA_024138015.1 of Lumnitzera littorea. Lineage (NCBI taxonomy): Eukaryota > Viridiplantae > Streptophyta > Magnoliopsida > Myrtales > Combretaceae > Lumnitzera > Lumnitzera littorea. Next base: position 83,027,663 of record JAMXBB010000009.1, read on the forward strand.
CAAGAATCTACAATGATGTAAGGCCTCTTCCATTATTTAAATATAAGATAATGTAAGTCATAATCTTATCTGACTTTTATTTTCTAAAGTTCCCATTGCTTGACGATGATAGTTGAAACTTTGGATGAAGAGAAGAAAGCCATAAGCCTCTCACCCTAGTATCTCTTTATTTTCCTTTTGTTCATTTCACATTAAGGATTTGGCTTCTTTCCTTTTAGATCACTAAAGATGCTAAGAACCAAGTTGCATGTATTGAGACCAAATAGAAAAAACTTCAAGAGGAATGGGGTTTGGAGAAGGCTAAGTTAGAGGATGAAATAAATAGTTGGAAGAAGAAGGTAGAGAAGGAAGCTAAGTCTAAGGAAGAAAAAGAGGTAGCTTTAGTTAAAGAATAAAAGAAGAGCTCTCAATTAGTGTCTTCAAGAGGTACAAGGTGAGGTGGAAACTCTCAAGAGCAAGAATAGTGAAGAGGTCACTTATCTACAAAGCTCATATGAAGAGCTAAAAATTAAGATGACAGACCTTTAGAAGCAACAGAGCTTAACTTATCAAAAAGCTTATAATAAGGCTTATAAAGATATCTAAGAAAGTCGAGAGTATATAGACTTGATGTAGTAGAAAATTCTTGATGGGGTAAATTTAACTTAAGATGAGGTCCTTATCTACTACCCAAACTATGACTTAAGCTATTTAAATTTCGTTAATTGAGGTTCGAAAGAAGGAGCTCCTAATGCTTCTAATGGAGAAGATAATGTAAGTGAGATCGAGCTAAAAGACTAACTAGATGAGGATGCTAATAGCCCCATGGCTAATATTGCTAAACCTTATGAAACTGCCAATGCTCCTAAAGTCTTTAATGCACCAATCTTTAAAGAAGCTACTCCAAACCCCACTTGTAACTCCTAACTCAACCTAAACTAAGCTCTTGACAAGTTCTAAGGAAATGAATTGTTCTTTTGTGTTTCTTGCTTTTTAACTATTTTTAGGTCGAAAGGCTGAACTTTTATCAAACCTCTACTAAGGCCTTTGAAGGACTGTATCTTTTCAATTTAAACTTTGAGTTATGCTCTTTCTGATGTTATTTAATGTTTATGTGTCCATTCATGAATATCAGCAATGTATTTGCTTTACAATATCTATAAGCCCTTTTAGTTTGTTATTGGATGATTTGGGCTTTTGGCCAACTCCTCTTCTTTATTTATTACAAGATTTAGAGCATTAAGCTTGCACTTTAGTTATTTAAATGCTCCCTAAAATTTTGTATCTTATGCAATTGATTCAATATACTTGAGATAAAGGTAGCCCTTTGTCTATAGATTAGATTTAGAATGTTCGGCCTATATTTTAAGGCTTTTAAGTCATTCATCATCTATTTAGTAGACTTAAGAGTGGTTGGTACGGTAGTTAGGAGTAGCTACTGGGTACAAATGGAGTGTTGGCTTAAGGATTTAAGGGTACGGGGAGAGTGGCCGTGATGTTAGTTTGGGTCGAAGGACGCCAAGGGTAGTGGTTAAGGTTTAGCGGTGGCTTACTTAGTGGAGCCACTAAGGGTTACAGTAGGGGTTAAGAGCAGCTGGGTTAGGGAGCCTAAGCCATGGGTAATCTTCCTAAAGTGGCAGTTCAACTTGGGTTGGAGTGAAGACAGAGAATCAAAGAGAGAGAGTGTAAGTTAGAGAAAGAAAGTGATTGTGGGGAGAGTAGGGTTGTGTCGAGTGATTCAATTACTCGTAAGTGATTGTCCATGATTGTATGAGCTCCTTTAACACCATTTTATACTCGTATTGTTCCTAGAAAACATGGAAAGCTCAAATCGAATTTTGAATGTAAATGCCGAGATTTTAGTTTTTTTCCTAACTTAAGAGCTTGACTTGAATTTGTTTTTGATCGAATTTAGATGAGTTAGTATGTCCAATTCATAGTAAGCTATGTGATCAACACGATTTTAGCGAGAAATTGTGTAAGTGCGTATAGAATTTGTATAGAAATTGGAGCTGAAGTGAAGGGGTCGGGTGTTCTTGAGCAAAGAAAGGGGGAGAAAATCTAGGGAAATAGAGGAAAATGAAGGGAAAAGGAAGGAAGGAGAGGGACAAAGGGGCTGACGTAGTGCCATATCAGCCGTACCGTCTAACCTTAACGTACCACGTATCATTCGTGACAAGTGACAATTGACGTGGCATGCCATGTAGATGCCACGTGGTGTTACATCAGAAGGGTAGTCGAATCCAAGGATGCCACGTGTCAGGACACGTGGTGCAATCAGATCTTGACATGTGGTAGTCCTTAATGTGATTGAAAACAAAAGATAAAATGAAAAAAAGGCCTCCTTACCTTTGCTAAGTTTCGAACCCAAGACCTCATGCTTAATGCTAATGTTATGTCCATATACTTAACCATCAAGCTGTTGGCCTGCGCCTTGTCCATATGTGCAATCAAATTGCACATATGGACATGGTTAGCCTGAGTTAAATTTAAATCAAAGCCTAAGTTCTATGGCCCAACTTCTAAACAAAAATTAAAATTTTTATTTGAATTTAATTTTTGCTCTTTTTTTGTAATAATAAATTTCTAAATTTTTACACTTCATTTTCTAACTTTTTATCTTTTTAGGGTTTCTTTTTGAAATTTCTTTTTTTATTTTACTTTTTCTTATTATTGAAAATTTTTTGTATTTTTCTATGATCCTTATTTTTTCTAAATTTCTTAATTTATATGGGTTTCCTTTTCCCTATTTTTTGAATTTTTTTTTAATTTAAGACCTAGTGAGAAAAGAAAGAAAAATAAAAATAATAAAAATGAAATAAATAAAAAATAAATAAATGGGGAAAAAATTATGTATCTATAGCTACCTCTCTTTATGGTGATGTTTAAGCAAAACATTACATTAAAGACCAAATAGACACTATTTTTGCCCCTAAGATGATTAAATAGCTCTAAAAATTGATTTAGATGATGAAATGAACCCTGGTTGTCTCTCTCTAAGCTTACTAACCTAAGCGGGAGCGTTTCTCAAAGACTAACAACCCTAAAATAGGGATAGATCTTAAACCTGGTTGTACCTCACTAGGCTCACTAACCTAGGCGGGAACATCTCTCGGGTACTAGCAACCCTAAAATGGGATCGATTTAAAACTTGGTTGTGCCTCACTAGACTCACTAACCTAGGTGAGAACGTCTCTCAAGAACTAATAACCTTAAAATGGGGATCGATCTAAAACCTGGTTATGCCTCACTAGGCTCACTAACTTAGGTGGGAGTGTCTCTTAAGGACTAGCAACCCTAAAATGGGAATTAATCTAAAACCTGGTTGTGCCTCACTAGGCTCACTAACCTAGGTGAAAGCATCTATTGGGGACTGGCAACCCAAAAATGGGGATTGATCTAAAACCTAGCTATGCCTCACAAGGCTCATTAACTTAGGTAAGAGCATCTCTCTAGGACTAGCAACCCTAAAATAGGTGGTAATGCTGTGCCAATAGTAAACTTATGAGGAGAAGTACCCTACAGGACTCGGAGAATAGCAAGGAAATGACATGTAGGCTTGCTTAAAAGAAATTTGATGAATAGAAGGACCCTATGGATTGGAAGGATGAACCAAGCTAGGATCATATCTTCGTGGGTTGGCCAAATACTAAATGCAGAAAGTGAATGCCTTATAGGATGGTTAAAAAGATTGTTGGAAGTAAAAATTGGTTTAAATGCAAGTGCAAGAAAAAAAAATTGGTGTGCTAACACTGTATGGAAATACTTACCTAGTCTTTGTCAATAGCACCCAAACCGTCAAAACCTTTTCGAAAAGCCCCCATCAGAAAATTACCTACTCTTGTTTTAGTCCCTTGTTATCAACTCGGATGTTCTTGACATACAACATTCGAGACTTTGCCGGTTCTTTTTGGAAAAGTCATGGAAATTAGCTCAATATAGGAAAACCACCCATTGTTTTTGTCTCTTTGGAACTTTCACGAACCCAAAAGCCTTATTCCTATCTACTATGATTGCTTACTTGAGTTTCACATTCTCCTAAAAAATAGACAATAAAACTCCCCATTGTGGGGATTAATCAGTAATAAAGTATTTTAAAGAATTTTGTCAATTACCAATGTTCTAGATCTCATTCCCTAACTCCTCTCCTGTTTGCAGTTTATGGGTCCAATTAGATAAGTAAAGGGAATTTGATCTTTCCATAGAAAGGGTGATTATTTCAACGATGACAACGGCCAAGGATACCAAATTCGCTTGTAGATAATGAAAATTGGACCACAATGACGTTCAAAATGACTGGCATTTTTGCACTTTGAGCAAAATTTCCATTGACTTCTTATGGATAGTACAATTTTATAACGTCGGCATTTATAGGGTCTCTCAAATCTAGACCATCCATTTGGGACAAAATCAAAGGCCCTCTCGATAATACTCACTTCATGACATAAGGACCTTCGCAATTAGGGGAAAATTTCCCTCTAAGGTCTTGTGTGTTAGGAAGAGCTTTTCTTAACACCAAATCTCCTTTTTTGAGGTTTCGGGGTCATACTCTTTTGTTGAAGGCCTAAGCCATCCTTTGTTGATAACATTGATTATGACACAAGGATGTCAATCTCCTTTCATTAATCAAATTTAGCTGCTTGATGCGTTTCTTTACCCAATCGGCTTCGTCTAAATGAGTTTCTAATAGTACCTTAAGCAATGGGATCTCGACCTCTACTGATAACATTGATTCAGTGCCGTATACTAAAGAGCATGGTGTTGCCCCATTCAATGTTCTGATGGAAGTCTGATAAGCTATAAGTGCGAAAGGTAACATCTCATGCTAGCCCTTATATGTGATAACCATTTTTTCAATGATTCTTTTGAGATTTTTGTTTGCTACTTCAACGACTCCATTCATTTGGGGTCGATAAGGAGTAGAGTTCCTTTGAATGATCCGGAACCGCTGGCATAATTCTATCATAAGCTTGTTGTTGAGATTGGTGCCATTATCAATGATGATTGTTTTAGGAGTCTTGTACTGAGCCAAGCTGTCTCTCTTGATGAACTTAACTATGACCCCTTTAGTAACATTTGAGTATGACAAAGCCTCTACCCATTTGCTGAAGTAGTCGATGGTGTCTAAGATAAAGCGATGTCTTTTGGATGCTTTTAGAGTAATAAGACCAATGATATCTATGCCCCACATTAAGAAAGGCCATGGTGCTGAGAGGGCATGTAACTCCTAAGGCGGGGCGTTTATCTTATTTGCATAAACTTAGCATAAATGACAGTACCTAACATGTTTGATGCAATCACTTTCCACTGTTGACCAATAATACCCTAGCCTCATGATTTTCTTCGCCAGCATGTATTCATTCATGTAAGGGCCACATACTCCTTCATGTACCTCTTTCATTAACTTCTTAGCCTTTTTGTCAACTACACAACTTAAGAGTGTATCGTCAAATGAGCATCGATATAAGGTAGACTCGCTTACTAAGAATTGAGTAGCTAATCTCCTAATCATCTTTCTGTCTCTTTTCTCGACCTCTTCAGGGTATGTACCTTATTATAGGAATGTCTTAATATCATTACACCACGGTTTTTGGTTGTTCATACCTTCAGTTGTTAAGCAAAAGGTAGGCTTATCTTTAATTTCAATAGTAAGGGGCTGAATTTCGACTCCACTAGATATCTGGATCATAGATGCTAGCGTCGCTAAGGCATCAACAAATTGATTTTAAGTCCTTGGTATGTGATTGAAGGTGACTTCTTTGAAATTTTTTGTTAATTCCATTAAATGCCAGTGATAAGGTACCAGCTTAGGATCTTTAGTTTTGTACTCCCCCCTAGCTTGGCTAATGATGAGCAAGGAGTCCCCATATACTTCTAATTCTTGAATGTCTTTTTCTAGGGCCATCTTGAGTCCGATGATGCATGCTTCATACTCAGTAATATGATTAGTGTACAGGAAAACGAGCCTTATGGCTACAGGATATTAAGTACCTTTAAGGGATATTAGTATTTCCCTAATTCTACACCTAGACATGTTAGCTGCACCATCGTAGAACATTTTCCATTTCGATGGCTTATCATCTTCTCCTTTATCAAAGTTTCCCTCAACTACCAAGATACCCTCATCGAGGAAATTGACTTGTACTTCCTAGGGAGTGCTATCAAAGGGATTTTCTGTTAATTAATCTGCTAAAGCTTACCCTTTGACCGAATTCTGGTTCACATATGTAATGTCTAACTCTGATAGTAGCATTTGCTACCTTGAGATTCTGCTAATTAGGATCGGTTTGTCTGCCAAGTACTTCAGGGGATCATATTGAGTCAGTAATTCAACCTGGTAATAAAATGTGTATTGTTTGAGCCGATGCATTACCCAAACTAAAGCACAACAAGTTCTTTCAATTTCTAAATACCTTTACTCCCCTTTAGTGAATTTTTTCCTCAAGTAGTATACAACTCATTCCTTCCCTTCCTCATCTTTCTAGCCAAGCATGTACCCTATGGACTCTAGTAATATTATCAAGTATAGGAATAAAGGCTTCCTAGGTTTTGCAGCTACTAGAATTGGAGGGTTCATAAGATATTCTTTGATTGTTGTAAAGGCCTGCTTGCACTCTTTGTCCTAGTTAATCTTAGCATTCTTTTTTAACAACTTAAACAAAGGACAAAAGTTGTTTGTGAATTGGGATATGAACCGAGCTATATAGTTTAAACAGCCCAATAGACCTCTGATTTCTTTAAGTGTACGTAGTGGGGGCAAGTTAACTATCGTTTTGACTTTATCAGGGTCTACTTTGATGCCCCTTTGGTTGATTATGAAACCCAATAATTTTCCTAAAGTCACTCCAAAAGTACGTTTCCCTAGGTTGAGTTTTAGTTGGAATTTTCTTAACCTATCAAATAATCTCCTTAGATTTTGCACATGATTTTCTCCTTCCTTAGACTTAGCAATCATATCATCAACATATACTTCAACTTCTTTATGCATCATGTCGTAAAAGATTGCTACCATGGCCCTTTAATAAGTTACTCCAGCATTTTTGAGTCCGAAAGGTATCACTTTGTAGCAAAACGTACCCTAAGTCGTGATGAATGTTGTCTTGGCTTTATCTTCTTCAGCCATTAGAATATGGTTATACCCGAAAAATCCATCCAAGAAAGAGAAAATATGGTTTCTGGCTGTGTTATCAACCAATACATTGATATGGGGCGAAGGAAAATTATCTTTAGGGGGTTTCTTGATTAAGGTCTTGAAAATCCATGCACACTCTAATTTTTCCATTCTTCTTCATAACTGGTACTATGTTGGCTATTCACTCAGGATAATCAAACACCTTAATGAAGCCGACTTCCAATAGTTTTCTAACTTCTTCTTTGATTTTCAATAGGATATTTGGTCGGAACCTTCTCAACTTTTGTTTCTTAGGCTTGATATATTCTTGTATAGGTAAGTGATGGATTACAATCAATGGGTCTAATCCGGGCATGTCGTCATAAGACCATGCGAATACATCTTGGTATTCGGATAGTAATGTGGTCATCTCTGTCTTTTGATTTTCTTCCAAATTTTCCCCAATCTTCAACACCTTTGGGTTATCGTTGGCATCGACATTAATTATCTCTATTGACTCATCAATGGAAATTTTACTCATTTCATGTTTTTGCCAGCTTTCTTGCACGTCATTATGGTCATTGACATTACTCCTGACGACTAACCTAGTAGGGTCGAAAGTGATATCAATACTTTCATCACCTATCTGTGTGAGGTATCCATGGCCTTTGTTCAGATTGTGGCATCTAGAGAAAAAGAAAAGTATGCAAAAGGAAAAGTGTAAGTAAGGTAGGAGTTAAGGGAAAAGAAGCTGATTTTATTTTAAGGAACTCTCTTTCAAGTATAAGCATTTGAAAAACAGAGGTAATTTATTAAAAAAATTCCATAAAATACACGATCATGATTCATCCTTTACCTTAGGGAAGACTTATTGTTATTCACAAGGATGGAGAACCAATTATTCAAGTGTTGCAATTTGTTGAATAGGCTAGCCCCTTCATTTCTATTAGAAGTGCCTTCTTTAGTAAGCTTTGAGTTTTGGGTTTCGGCCTTGATGAAAGTTTCTGACAATGAAGGGAAGGCCATTGGAGTGTGATACAACTTGTCACCCTTTCTACCCCTAGCTTGCATTTTTCGCAATTCTTCCATCAAGGTTGGAATGTATCCTAACCCATAGGTCCCAAACTGGCCTTCTTTAAGTTTCAACCTCTCTTCCTTCTGCTGATTGGTGACTATGTACACCTCATTAAACATTTAAAGCCCAAAGTCCTCTTGTTCTTCTATACCAATATAGGGTATGGCCGTCTCTTTATAGATTTCATAATCTTAGTCACCCCGAATTGTGATGACTTAGCCATTAGAGATGAACTTAACTTTTTGGTGAAGAGTTGAGGGTACAGCCTTTGCTGAATGTATCCAAGGCCTTCCCAATAACAGATTGAAGGTCCTTGGAATGTCTAAAACCTAGAATGGGATGTTGAACATTTGTGGGCCGATATCAACTGGTAAGTCGACCTCCCCTATTATCTCTTGCTTGGATTCATCTAAAGCTCTTACCGTTGTTGAACTTGGTTTAATAGCAGTTGTATTGATGCCTAATAGATCTAAGGTGGCTAAAGGACAAACATTTAAAGATGACCCATTGTCAATGAGGACTCTTGTTGCAATGATGTTATTTATCCTCACTATTATGAACAGAGGCTTTCTGTGCTGGGTACCTTCTTCGCCTAGTTCCTCGATAGAGAAGGAAATTTGATACATGGTGAAGATGGAATTGGTGATATAGCCAATCCTTTTAGCCAGGATTTCATGAGGGACCTTGCTATCCCTTAGTTTTCTGAATAAAGCTTTCGGTATGGGTCTGATGTTATCAATAGACTCATAAGGGATATTTGTACCGAAGTCTTAGTGAGCTAGTTCATTATTTTATGCTCATTAGACTTGATTATTTGGTAAAGGCACCTTCTTCATGTTTAGCTTGTTCGGTGCTTGGCATTCTAGCATGACCTTCTTTTTCAGGTCTTCCATTGGATCATAGATTCTGCTGGAGCAAGTAATCCCCCCCACAAGCAAGCTTGATTGCCTTTAATTTATTGCTTGGTAGTTAAGGGGGGTAGCTTTATAATTTTCGGGGGCTACAGGCACGTGGAAGGTGTACCTTTTAGCTTGTGGGACCTCTTTTTTGTAAAATCTATAAACCTTTAGTTCTTGGTTTGGACCGATTATGTTAATGGAAAATTTTGAGTGGTCAAATATCATATTGATGATGGATCCATGGTTTGGCAATGGGTTGTTGTTGATGTTTAGGGTAGGAGCCTCCACAAAATCTAGTTGTACTATACCTTCATCGATCAAATCTTAGATTTTGTTTTTCAACCTCCAGTATGAATCAATTGAATGGCCTGCTTGCGTTAGATGATACTGACATCTTGCATTGGGATCAAAGAACCTTGACTTGTACCTTTCACTAGGAGCCTCAAAATGGAGTAGATTATCTCTTCTTAACTTCTTGAGCAGCTAACTGAATAGAATAGATATTCTAGTGAGCTGTCTTGAGGCTCTACTAGCCTATGGTTGGCTTCTGTACTATGGTTGAGCTGGTAGGGGATTCGTCATATAAGAAACTCGGGAGTTAGGTCTTGCATTTGAGTTGACCATGCTGACAGTAGCTTCTCTAGGCTTGCTAGTGGTGGGTTTAGTAGGGGGTAGTCTTCTCTCTACTGTTTATTGCAACTTGCTAGAGGAAACAACACTCTCAATTCAGCATCCCGCTACCACTACTTTTGCAAATCTAGAAGAGGCTTGTCCGATCAGGTGAGTGAAGTAGGGCCTCTCAAGAGTATTAATGAAAGTTATAGTCAACTCTTTTTCAATCACAGGAGTAGATACCCTTACAGCTAGGGACCTCTACCTTTGAGCATATTCTTTGAAGGATTCATTGTGCCTTTTACTTAGGGCAACTAAATCCATCATTGTTAGTGCCACTTCAACATTAAATCTATATTACTCATAGAATACTCTAGCCAACTTCTCCCATGTATTCACCTGATTCGGGTCCAACTAAGCGTACTAAGTTAAGGTAGGGCTAGTTAGGCTATCCTAAAAGGTTTGGACCATGAGTTGATCATACTATACATACTTTCCCATCTTGCGTACGTACAGTCAGGTGTATAGCTTGGGGCATCCAATTCGATTGTATTTTTCAAAGTTAGATACTTTGAACTTTTCCAAAAAGCTTCCGTAATCATAGGTAGAGAAGTCTGTTATGCTAGCGTGCTCGAATCCATCATATCCCCTAAGCATTTTCATTTTTTTTGTAATTTGTTGAGTTAGCCACTTCTCAAGCTCTTTCAATTTGTCTTAGTTAACTTTAGGCTTTGGGCTGATCAGGATTGAGTAAGTATTCAGCTCAAAGGTTAGGTTAGCTTTTGGAAATACCCCTTCTATTTCAAAGGATTCGAAGCCTTGATTGACTTTATGGTAGGCTTCTTCTGTTTCAAGGGGTAGGGCTTCGGTATTCTTTCCATATCAAGCTTTGGAACTCTCTTCATTTGATGGAGCCATAGACCTAAGTAGAGATATGCTATCAGCAAGAAAGCTCAGTTGATCTGCAATCTTTCTCACTGTTCATTCCAAAGATTGGAACCTCAACTTAGTAGGGTCAATAACCTTGGGGTTGCCATTGTTAGTGTTGTTGTTGTTGTTGTTGTTTCCTTAGTTGGCCATTTTGGTTTGAGAATGAGTTTTGATGGGGCTTCTCTTGAAAGTTTGACATTTGGGAGCTATCTTGGCAACTTGGGTTAAAACCACTTCTCAACAAGTTAGCATACAGATATTTTGAAAGAAAAGTAAATGAATGAAATGCAAGTGAATCACACAGATGAAAAGGAGAGGATCAACGAATGATTAACAAAATGGCAAGTTATTTATTATCTTTAGATTCCCAAAGTTTTATTACATGAAAGAAAGAAAAAGGTACAAATTCATCTATACTAATTTTCTTTTTTTTTTTTTTCTATAGGCTAGATGGCAATTTCTTTTACTTTTGGTTATGCTTAGCCACTTCTTCAAACTCTTGAATTTTCTTTTAGGCCATCTTTAACTGGTGTTCTAGGGCATGCGACCTTTGTCTACATTTTCGGCATAGGTTTGCCCATTTGTCTTTCTTATCATAGGGGATCTCTATACAAGCTTTCATTTGGTCCATATAGGTCACCATTTTCGAGTTAAGGTGCACATGGGAGGTTTAAAGGACTTCTGGTGCTTGATATCACATCACACCTATCTTGTGAAGTTGATTGTATAAATACTCTTTAGTAACCTAGTGTTTGTCCACTTCTCCTATGAACTCGCTCAAATTGATGTTTGGGCTTACGGTCTGGGTATCCTACGAAGCTTTAATCTTGTGAAGTTTGGTTGTCTTTTCTATGGAGTGAGGCCCTTCGAAATTAAGAGTGAATGGCTCTAATGAAGGTTTGTGAACTATGTCCTCAATTCTTCCAAATTGTCTTACCATGTTGTTTGGATAGTAGCCTATACACCAACTTATTCCGATCAGTAGCATAGCATGGTAATTCTTGTAAATCAGTATGACCTTAGTGTAAATGCTTCACCGGAGAGTCCACAGTATGCCTTTTACTTAGAAATCTCATAGAATCTCTATCTAGAGAAGGGTAAGGATATCTTCTAGTAATTTGATCTTATCAACGAAAGAATTAATAAGGTTACTCTTATTCATGAATGCTCCCTTATTAAGTCCAACCCAAAGCATTTGATGTGATTGACAAACCACACCATTAATAGTGCCATGCTTAACTTGAGATCTCCGCAACCTTTTTTCTTAAGGAAATAAGGTTCCTTATCTGCTCAGCAAGTAAGGTAAGAATGTAAAACTTACCTTCCCAGAATGAAGTCACTAACTCTATTACCCTAAAAAGTGTAAGAAGAGACTTACTTAGAAACAAGATAGTGGCGAACACTACTAGCACATAGGCTTTGATTCAATTTTCTTTCCAATTCCCATGAAACAACACTTGTTTGTTGGAGCTAGGCTCATTCTAGAACCGATAGACTAAATCCCATATCTTAATGGCATGTTTGTTGCAGTCATCTAAGGCCTCATTTATCTCAGTCTTATGGATCCCTAAGAATTTTGAGAAAATATAGGTTAAGCCAAAGCTGAGTTCCAGGACATATATTTCATCTAAAGGAGAAGCTTGGAGTAATTAGGTGTACTCCTTTAGAGTTGGGCTAATTAGATGTGGTCCAAATTGAAAAGCTACTTCTTTAGGCTCCTAGAAATGGACTAAGGCCCTTATTAACATAATGTTAACCTTCACTTTAGCTAGTGAGAGTATGGGTCTAATTTTGTTGGTAATGAATTGTTGCTTTCTTAAGTTAAAGGTTTGAAACTACTAGCCAAGTATGGGCTTCGAGTTTGTAGGTTTATAGACATGAATCTCCTTGGCAAAAACCCTAGCATTAGATGAGTTAGCCATTTTTGAAACATTACAAAAAAAGCATAAATTATAAAGGAAAGACTAATTACTAGAAGAGAAAATATACAAGACCTCCTATGTACATCAATTTTAAGAAGAATACAAGAAAAAGCTCTAGATCTTGTCATTTTTTCCTTTTTATATAACATTGCCGCTCTGTTAGTTATTCGTTGACCCTATGAAATGTAATGCAAGAAAGGTGGGTTCTAACAGTCCTTAAACTCTGTAACCTCATACGTTTATGAAGAAACGGTTCCTTGGTCACATCGAAGTTTAAGTGGGGTAACGTAATCGGCCCCGAATAGTGGTCACCCCACTACGCCCGAGACTTTACACAATGGCTCTCGGTCCTAAGGTCCTAGGATGGTTTAGGTTCGACCATATCTATCATGCATTCATGATGTAGTAAAATAAATCCCTCCCCTCAAAAATACATAAAACCAAACCTACAAATGACATTAGCACAATTATAATAGAAAACGAGTAAATAAATTGCATTTAAGGTGATTTTAGAGATTAATTTTAATTTTGGAAAATCAAATGGCTAAGCCTTTTGACGGCCCCTGGTGGAGTCGCTAAGCTGTCGAGCCGAATTTCTTACCCTCTCGGCTCTTTTTATAAAATTAGGTCTTCTCTAATCCAATCAATACTAAACCTAACCTGTTTAATACTGATCATCGATTAGGGTTTAAAGAAAACCATTTTTTTCAACTTAAAAAGATTTAGATTCGCTACCTAACTAGAGTTGGGAAAAGGGGTTAAGTTATAACCAATTGGGTGGATTGGTTATATCTTAACTACCAATCTGTCGATTAGAAAACCAATTTATAAATACAACTTTTTTAAAAACCAAAGAATCTGAATCCGAATCCGGAGGTTAGAAATTTTAAACCTATATAGGTAACATTGACTTTCCAAAATTAACTTTAATCTTTAAAAATCATCTTTTTATTTCATGAGATGGAACTCAATTTAACTATTCTAATTAGACAAATAAAATAATCTAAACTGAAGAAAAAGGAAAATTAGGTTTGTTCATTTTTATCATCGCCTCATAAGTACCTACATATCCGCTATTTAGAATCAAACATACGTAATTTTTTTTTTTGAAAAATTTAAGTGGGTTGAGTTGATTTTAGTTTTTTAAAACAACTCGATTTACATTTTTTCCCATCTAAATTTGTTTAATAAAATATCCTAAAGGGCCTTAAATTAGTTTTTTCTTTTTGAAAATTCCAAATGATCATAATTTGAAAAATAGCTAATTTATTTTTATTTTATTTTTGAAAAATAAATTTTCTAAAGAACAAAAAGAAGCAATAATCTTTATTCTTTCTATTTACTTATTTATTTTTATTTTTATTATTTATTATTTATTTATTTTTTCCTTTTTCTATTATTATTTTTCTTTATCCTATTTTATCACCAAATCTATTTTTGCTTATTATATATTATTTAATAAAATAATAAAAAATTACTTTTTTCCTTTTTCTTCTTTTTTTTTCTTTTCTTTTCTTCTTTTTCTTTTTCTTTTCTTCCCTTTTTTTTTCTATTTGATTACATTTACATAAACAAGTAAAACAATCAAATAAATAAATAAACAAAAAAATAAAATAAAATAAAAATAAAAGGAAAAAGGCTTCGAACAGGTTTAAGCACAAGGGTCGGACTTAGGCGAATCGAATTAGGTTAGTCGGGTCTGGTTAAGTCGAACTTCTCTTCTTCTACAACAATAGCGAAGCTTAGTTCAGGCTGATTCATCAACTAAAATGAATGGGGGAAAGGAGATTTGTGAGTTTCAAATTGAGAATATGGGGATAGGAAAAATGCTACGGGGTTTGGGATTAGTTTTGAGTGTGTTCGGAGATAAGTGGTGGTGGTGATTGGTGCAATGGTTGGGAGTAGCTACTGAGTATGAATGGAGTGTTAGCTTGGGGATTTAAGGATACAAGGAGAGTGGCTGTGATGATAGTTTGGGTCAAAAGACACTGAAGGTGGTGGTTCGAGGAGAGAGAGGGGCGGTAGTCATGGTTTAGTGGTAGCTAACTTAGTAGAGTTGCTAGGGGTCACAGTAGGGGTCAAGAGCAACTAGCTTAGGGAGCCTAAGCTGCGAGTAATCTTCTTAAAGTGGTGGTTCAACTCGAGTTGGAGTGAAGAGAGAGAATCAAAGAGAGAGAAAGTAGGTTAGAGAAAGAAAGTGATTGCGAGGAGAGAGGGGTTATGTCAAACGATTCAACTGCTTATGAGTGATTGTTCGTAATTGTATAAGCTCCTTCAACACCATTTTATACTAGAATTGTTCCTAAAAAACATGGAAAGCATGGATCGGATTTTGAATGTAAATGCCAAGATTTCGGTTTTTTTCCCAACTTAGGAGCTCAACCTGAATTTGTTTTTGATCAAATTTGGATGAGTTAGTAGGTCCGATTCATAGTAGGCTATGTGCTCAACATAATTAAAGTAAGAAACTATGTGAGTACATGCAGAATTTGTACTAAAATTAGAGTTGAAGTGAAGGGGTCGAGTGTTCTTGTGTTGAGAAAGGGGGAGAAAATCTAGGGAAAGTGAAGGAAAGAGAGGAAAATGAAGGCAAAAAGGAAGGAAGGGGAGGGAAAAAGGGGCTAATGTGGCGCTACATCAACCGTGTCGTTCAACGCTAATGTGCCATGTGTCATTCATGACATGTAGCAGCTGACATAGTACGCTACGTGGTGCCACATTAGTAGGGTCATTGAATTCGAAGATGCCACGTATCAAGAAACATGGTATAATCAAATCTTAATACGTGGCAATCCCTAATGTGATTTAAAACAAAAAAAGAAAAAAAAAAGGCCTTCCTACCTTTGCTAAGTTTTAAACACAAGACCTCATGCTCAATGCTAATGTTATGTCCATATGCTTAACCGTCAAGGCGTTGGCCTGTGCTTTGTCCATATGTGAAATCAAATTGTACATATGAACTTGGTTAGCATAAGCTAAATTTAAATCAAAGCCCAAGTTCAACAACCTAACTTCTAAACCAAAATTAAAATCTATCCTAATAAGATGTTATTTTCTAAAATCTTTTATTTGAATTTAATTTTTCTACTTTTTTTGTAATAATAAATTTCTAAATTTTTACACTTCATTTTCTAACTTTTTATCTTTTTAGGGTTTCTTTTTGAAATTTCTTATTTTTTTTGTGCTTTTTCTTATTATTAAAAATTTTTTGTATTTTTCTATGATCCATATTTTTTCTAAATTTGTTAATTTTTTTGAGTTTTCTTTTAATTCCCTATTTTTTGAATTTTTTCTAATTTAAGGCATATTGAGAAAAGAAAGAAAAATAAAAATAATAAAAATGAAATAAATAAGAAACAAATAAAGGAGGCAAAAATTAGGTGTCTACAATAATGGAAGTTGGTTCTTTTTGTTTCACAAAAGTTGGTGTAAACTGAGCTTGAACAAATATACTTCCATCCTTGTTAGAGCTAATAGAAAAAGTTTCTATGTTTCCTTCAGGAGGGGTCTATTCTTCAAGGTTAAGAACAAGAGTTGCAATTGGAGGTGTTGGAGTTTCTATAAGTAGATCCTTAGGTTTTGAAGATTAAAGGGAGATAACTAGAGTTTTTTTAGATGATTGAACAAGTAATGTATCATTTTGATTAGTTGAGTATAAGAAGCACTCCTAGTTTGAATTTAATTCTATGGCGTGAATAGTTATCATAAGTACCGTTATATTACACAATCGCCTGCTACCCTTACATATTAAGGGAGATGTCAAGTCAAGAAGCTTTTACGTATCTTAATAGTTATCTTAACAACTGCCATAGATGCTACAGCCATCTATAAATACAGGAAAGAAACTCTATAAGAGCTCTTAACACTTGTTATTCACATACTTACTCTACAAAGTTACCTTATTAACTTAGGCATTAGAGTGGCCGCACCAGATTGGCCCTGGTACTAAGTATTTTACTTTCTTTTACAAGATTTTTCCTCATCTGAAAATTCACTAACAACACCTTTGAGCTATGATCCTATCAAGGCCATGAAATGTCCTCCATCACTTAAGGATCCACTCCCCAAGTTAGCTAGAGAGGCTACATCTTTATATTCTCAATTATGACATGGTTCATCTTCATCAGTATTTGGTGCAATCAAGAGAATGATGAGGAAGGTATTGAAGAAGTAGCAAATCCTAATGCATAAAGTAGATTACGTTGAGGTCAAAATGGATACACTCCTTGCCTACCAGGCAATCCAGATGCCACTATCACCACCTATGCTAACACTTGACTCAAACGGGGCAATTGAAGAGGAAGAAATTAAGGAGGGCAAGGATGAAGAATGATTTTCCTTAGCATTTTATTTTTCAAAATGACTTGGTTTGATTTTATTTTTTGGATGACTATATATTATGCATGCAAGTTTTTTAGCAATTTTTTCTTTTGAATTTGCCTAAATCCCTTATGACTTTAGGACATTTTGTTGAATTTGAGTGATTAATTCCTTATGATTTAAAGTTCCCTATTGCTTAAGTTTAAACTTAGACTCGGGATTAGGATAAATATATATGCATTAAGTACTAGTTATTTTGTTTTTTAAGCTTAATTCTAAAGAATAGTTATCTATCCCTCTTTTCAAATAAAATTTTTAAATTAGATGAATAAAGGAGATTTGTTCTTTGAAAGTTCTTTGAAAAATCAAAGTAATTAGAGGTGTAATTGAATTAACAAAAGCATTGCTAAGAATTGGTAAGGATTGATCTTGGTCTCTTAAAAGAACAAGACTTTTTCTTGTTGCCAATTTGCAAAAAAGGAAATTTAATTAAAGTTGTCAAGGATCGACCTTGGTCCCTTAGAAAAACATAGCGCTTGCTATTAACAATTACTGAATAAGAAAAAGGGCTAACTTAGTAAGAATTGACCTTGATCTATCATAAAAGTAAGGTTCTTTCCTAACACTAATTAGCTTCAATAAAGGAATTAATTTGAAGTTAAATGCATCCTATTGAAAACTAAAAGAAGTAAAGAGATAATCAAAAGATGAATTAATGTAACATGCATCTAATCTAGGTTTTCAATTTAAAAATAGAAAGGGAAGATTTCTTTCTTGATGAGTTAAAGTGCTGAAATTTCTATAACTTTTTTTTCGATTGTTGATTTTTTTTTTTTTATCTTTAGTTTTGTTTTTGTTTAAGTGATATGGCTAACTCTGAATTATTGGGATTGATTATTGAAATTTAGTAGTTCTTAAGGTGATATTATCTACGTGTTCTAAGGACATTACTAACTTAAGGGAAAATGGTGATTTTGAAAGAATTTTTGTGAATCCACTTGAATTTGAGGGTGTACTTTTCTAGATATAATTTTAATTGCCTTGTCCTAAAGATGTTTTTCTCTTTTTTTGACTATTTTTCTTGAGGATAAGCAAAAGTTTAAGTATCGGGTATTTGATAACATAAACTTAGCATACATCTTTTATAGTTATTTTATGCCATTTTGTATACTAATCTAACTAATTCTTTAATATTTTGAGTTTAATTTGTTTAAATTTCATTTTCAAAGATTTTTGGAGGCATTTAATAAAGTTTCAAAGATTATTATCAAGTTTTTGAGTACTTTGAAATAAAAGCGTTGATCAAGAAATTGAAGCAAAAGAATTTCAAGTAAGAAACGAAGTCTAGTGATGAACACGATCGAAGACCATGGCATTGGTCCACTCGTGTTCCCTTTAATGTCAAATTCCATCAGATTTTGAAGATTTTAGATCAAGTATAAGTACATGCCTAAACACCATAGCTGTATACCTTACCTATAGACAAGCAATAATTTTTTAATCTTTTATTTGAGTTAGTTTTTCTTTATAAATTTAGATTTAATTCTTATAAATAAATGCCTAAGCCAAGGTTTACAAAGTGAGCCCCTTTCATATAAGAATTGGTACGGTAAAGAATTATAATGGCCTCCTTTGTTCTCTTTCTATTACTTTGTTATTATGTTGCTATTTTAAATTTTTTAGTAAATCATTATTGAACATTATGTTCTAAGATGACTTTTTATTACTATTGATGAAATTCAATCTATGATTTGCATATTATGATCTAATCGTATTGTGTTTGTTGTTTTCTTTAATTCAATATACCGGTGATTGAGTTATTGCTAGAGACTATTATAGAGTTTATGAGAGCATGCAATATAATTTACTAATACAATTAGGCAAAACTAGTTAACTAAAACATTTAGTAGTTTGGCTTTTCTAGATTAAGGAAACCTAATAGTGAGATTCAAGAATATCATATGATTCTGCTTTGCCATATTCAAAAGCAATTGGGATAGAGAGCATTTTAAGATTAGGAAATGGATAAGAGACACAAGTCCAGTTAGTTCATAATAGGAATCTCCAAGCTCCAATATGGCAGTTGAGATTTAATAGGTCACTCAAAACTAGATAGTAAATAATACTAAAGATTTACTAAGGAAAATGTTTTCTTCTTTAATTTAATTTAATTGTTTTTATTCTTGTTCTTGTTATTATTTTTATCATTTATGTTTATTCTTGTTTAAGTTTATATTTTTATTATTTTACTTTTTCAGTTAATGCAACCTTTAATTTCCCATCTTTAATTATTCAATTAAATCTTCTATGGTTTAGGTAACTAGAATAATTTAGGGATACAACTGTTAAATAATGAGATACTACTTCCTTATATGGTTCCTCCTAGGATCAACGCTTAGATTCACAATACTTTTAACTATACTATAACTTGACTAGGTATACTTGTTTATGCTAAGCATATATACAACATTACTGGTTCATAAGTTGTATCACCTTTTATGACCAAGAATATATAAATAGCTAGTTCCATAGTATTCTACTTTTAAATTCTAAGGCATTAATTCTAACTTTCTACTCTATCTTAAACCCATATATCTTGGTTAATAGTTGTCAACTTGGGTTTGAAGTTTGATTTAAAATACTTGAATATGATTAATTAGGCAAAAACAAAAGATAGAATGATCATGAGGAGAAACATGGCTATGCTTCTTAGCCATGCTTCTCTCTATACATAACAACCCTTAATTCATAGTTAAGTTCACTCCTATGACCGTGTTGTAAACCTTTCTTCCATATAATTTCCTAACTTTATGTCCATTCTTCCTTTCCATCATGTTTGTGCTTTGTTTGCTTCACTCTTTAGTGATTCTAGGGAGGTTCACAAGTAGGAGAAAAACTATGTTCTTGCCTATGCTACCCTTACAAATCTTATTTCTCTTCTCCTTTAATCCAATATTTCTACATCCCTCTAACCATGGATAGATCCAACCTCATTTCCCCTCTTAATTCATAAAAATTTAATTAATAGAAATTATCGAAAAAAAAGAAAAATAAGTATTATATTTTAAAGAGCAAAAGTTATCACAATTATAGGCATAAATTAGTGGTTAAATGTTTAATTTTGGAAACACGAGGTCACGAGTTCAATTCCCATTTGAGCCATTTTATTTTTTCAAATTGTATTTATTTTGTCTCTTAATAACTACTTTTCATCCCCCTTTACTTTTTATTTCTGTAATATATAATAATATTAAAATTCCTTCATAAAAAAATAATGGTTAATTAAATAAATTTTCTAGATGTTATTTATCCTTTTATAATTTTACCATAAATATTAATTACATAGTCAATACTACAAGTTTTTTAGTCTTATTGTACAAAATATTAGTAAATAATAGAAGTTATATTATCTAATGTAATCTTGATTTCTTTTCATAATTAATATTATGTGCATTAATGAGTAAAATAAACAATCCACTATTTGATTACTTATGTTGAAAAGGAAACTTTTGCTATAAAATTACTAATTATAGAATTGTGTAAAGTAATCATTTAAGAAAATTATATAATATTAATCTTTATGTTATTATTATGCCATTCGTTTTATCATACTTATTTTTTTTTAAATATAATTTTTTGTCATATACTTTTTGTAGATAATAAAATTTACACAAGTTTATATATTATTTCCATTTCTCAAACGTTTGATATATTAACACTTCGATCAATATATATATAACCTCATGAAAAGGGTAAAAAAATTATTCCCTTAATCTTTTCTAAAATATATAGAGCACCCATAACTATTTCATGGCAAAGTTTAAAGTTTCCTCTTATTGAATGTTAGAATATGTCTGGGCATTTCATAATGAAATCATTATAAATGCATTGTAATTACAATAATAACCAAATCTTTTTAAGAGAGGAGAACACTCTTTTAGAAAAGAGAGTAGAATGACTTAGGATTTCTCTTAACTCTTTAAATATTTTCCTGCCCTTTTACAAAACTACCCCTAGTCATTAAAATGCAATTATTATTTTACTACCTCTCAATATCTTTTCGTTCTTATATTCTTATCATTTGAAAATTTTGTGGGTTTTATAGTTCATTAAACCATAACGAGCACATAGCTATAAATGTCTTACAAAGAAAATTCCCTTACATAGATGTAAGTATGATTATGTCTATGAATTTTCTTTTTGCAACACAAAGGAAGAACTTTTAAGCAATCAACCACATTTCATCCTATTACAACTCTAAAAATTTTATGATAAGGAATAGTATAAATCTAATCGATGCTATTCTTTATCTATAATAATAAAAGGTCATATTTTGTGAGTAGATAATTGACTAATGGAGGAATGTCAAATAAATTGATGATTAAGACATTTGTACTGACCTAGACTCAAAATTTAATAACATACCACATATCTTATCTCATAATGACACAATAAATCTTATAACCAATTTAAAATCCATAACTCAACTAAAATATTTTCAAATCACATGTTATCAATAAATTTCTACATGATTACATAACTAAATGGCTTAGTAGATTATTATTCTATTCAGCAAGACCATACATAGCATAACATCAATGTTGGAGTTAACCAAGGCTTCTAAATTAACTGAAGGCATAAGTAAGAGTCTCTAACCAATCTAATATAATTCAGTATAACCACTTATAGTTGTCTAGTCCAAATACACATAAATAAATTGAACATATAAACCAACTAACGGTCTCCCATCACATTTGCTCTTCATAACACATGTACTCCATATCTGAAACAAGTCATAGCCTAGCTCATCATATGGTCAACCTCATCAGGAATACATTACAATTGGAAAAGATTTCCCACTAGTGGTAAGTTGAAGCCTATTACATGGAAACCAAGAAAATCATGTATATTTCATATATGTCATTATTCAACCACACAACATACCAATTTAATGCACAATCCACCATATTTACAAGTGGCAAGCAATATTGTCTTTACATCCTAATACTTGGGGTAACTCGTAACCTTAGGGCAACTCATAACCTTTGGGCAAATACATATAGTGGTATACATATATATTATTAGGTACTCTCCAATACTTAAGAGTCTAAGGATTAACCTAAATCTACTAAGATCATTTCAATGAATGATCTATTCATGACAACATCACATAGCGAAAATCAGGATGCTATAGTGAGATCATAAGTACTCCCTCTTATAGTTCTAAACATAAATAAACAACACATTACTTAGAAAGCCAAATAATCATTAAGTTCATTTAGTACTAACCTAATCAAGCACATAAAGCAAACAAGGTAATCATAAACTTGAAGTAAGATTACAAGAAGAAAACTAACTTCCATTCATCCTAAGTCTTGACATGAAGCATAATTATCTTTCGATTAGCATCTACCATGAGTTGACTAAATAATCTATGTAATACCCTTTCTCTTTACTTGACCCCTTACTTATGCATTAAACCTTCACCCTTTACTTAACAATCTATTTTGCCTTCTACTTTTGAGTCAAACCTTCATCCTTTAATCAACCCTTTGCTATACCCTCTACTTATGGATTAAACCTTTACCCTTTTACTTAACCCTATGCTTCACCCTTTGCTTATTTTCTACTTTACCTTTTTCATATGGATCAAACCTTCATAACTATAATTTTTTAGGACTTCAACTATTGTAGCCTCTAAATTTCAATTCGACTTACTCTTTGCATTCCAACGACACATTCCACTTGAATAATAATCAACAATACCACTCATCAAAGTTTCAATCTTTCACTAAATTTCTCAAATTTTAACATGAAGTTTATCATCAAACCTATAAGTACTTACCTAAAATGAAAACCAACAATCAACAATGTCTTCCTACTACATAAAACACATCCTTGTATTTAATATGATATAATGTCAATAAATGCAATACCCAAACATTGAAATTGTGATAGGGTATCAAAATTTACCCAAACTTTCAACAATTCCAATCTATTGATTTACTTACCTTTAAACTCACAAAAAATTTTAAACTCTAGAAATTGTCCTAAAACCAAAGTCAAAAAGAGCTAAAAAAGCTAGTCTAATATAGAAAAGTTGAGGAAAGCATACCGATTACATTTTCCTTAATATTGTGTTTGGAAATAATTAGAAAAAAAGGATAAGGTTGCATTTGATGGGTTAGAGATATTATCATGGAAATAGAGGGAGGAAAATAAAAGAGAAAGGAGGGATAAGAAAAGGAGGACACATACTAGTAACTATAGGATTTTTCCTCAAAGTACTTAAATTACAAATATATCCCTATTATGGAGAGGCATTTAATAATGGCAAATAAAGGTATGAAATAATAGGATAAAAATTATGGTTTTGGGATATTTCATCATCCACCCTTAAAAAAAAAATACTTCCATCATAAATATTTATCTTTAATTAGAGAACTACATATTTGTCTAGTCACAATTTTACTCCGAGTTCATTCTTAATCTCCTTAGTACATACTTCCTTATTGACGATAATGCCTTCAAGTATGATGCACTAGTCCTTAATTGTTATAGGAATTCATTAAACATTTTTTTTTTCAATTGAGTTGCTTTGATTAGACTTATACCCATGTGATTCATATTATGTCACCTTTACTTACTTTTCAATCAATTTGTATTTATGTATTATTGATACCTTTGTATACTACTTCTTAAGTCTATCAATATCCTTAATTAAGATATATTGTTCTTTGATTTGACTTCGACGTGCTTGATCTCTCTTAACTTGCATCCACAATAAGACTTCCTCCTTCAATTATAGATTTAGGTTCATTCCAACAAGTTTTAGGCTTCCTTGACCTCACCATAAAATTTCCTTAGTTAACTCATTTGCTGTTACTTCTTGACATATTGGTTTATCTAGAACTTTTATTAAATTCACAACTTAGTTTCATAAATTTTCTTGAATTTATATACTTCTTTCTATTATCTCCAAGATCTTTCTCTTATTCATACCCTCGTACCTATTCCTCTTCTCTCATTTACATATCCAACTTTCTATCTTCTCTTCTCTGTTCATGATTTTGATCACTATTTATAGTTTCTGAATTTCTTAAGGATTATTCTAATTTTTCGCTTCCAACTATAACATTGTGGCTTATTCATTCCTTTACCTACTAAGAGTCTTCAACTATACTACCTTGAGAGTTATCTTTTTCATACATCTAGAACTACCACTACTACCTTATGAAGAGAGAAGAAAACATTTTCATTCAAAGGTTACTCCTTTTCTTTGCTTACGCTAAGCTCACTTTTACAAGAAGGTAGAAGAGATGATTGCTATTTTGGTTATTATGTGTAGATGAATGCATGTTTGATTAATTATGTTATATTAAACCAGTTATTGCATTTATAAATTGTACTATAACCAGTATATCTATCACTATAACTTTGTGCTTGTAAAGGTTTAAAACACATTTTGCCTCATCTAGTTGAGTTTTTATTTGATTATATAAAAATCATCTTTATCTTATTGCTTTTTATCATCAAAATAATTATTTTTTTCTTATTATTAGTATTCCTTAGCTAGTATTAAGGGCATATAATTTGCTTGGTCCCAAAACTTTGTTTTATCTCTAATTAGTTTTGAAAAATTTACATTTCATATAACTTAGTAGCAGTACACAAATAACAAGGGCTGATACAGACACATGATTGAACTCAACTAAGAGAAGACTAACAACTTAACTCTATTCATATGAAAGACAAGACATGACATGATAAGATGTAGGTTGACAACACTTGGCACACTTTACGTGACATTAAAAAAAAAAAAAGAAAAAAATAAGTGTACTTGTTAATCCTAACTCATTGATACATGGTTTAAGCTATATGACAAGTTTGTAATTATGCTTTTTAACCGATTACTTATTTCTCTTTTCTTTGACTTCTATTAACTACCCATGGTTTATTTATATAGTACAATTTTATAAGTTAGCCACCTTTTAACCGATTGATGTGTTAGTGTCCATCATATAAGGTTTAGTGAGGTAGTTTTGTATTTTGAATCTTTCTAATATTACTATTTTCATTTATTATTATTGTATCGGTTTTGTCATTTTTTCGTAGTGTTAGATCACTAGCAAGGCGGCAAATAAGATAGACACACTTTCATTTTACATTTTGGAAATAAATTTTGTGACGTAGGTCAAGGTTCCCATTTTAGAAACTTTTTAAGTTTGTTGATATTTTTAATTTTTTTACATAGATGCATACCTTGGCCAACCTAAGGGTGCTTTGATGGAGCCCCCCTTTATTTGATTCTCTAGTTCCTTTTCTTTCTTTCTTTTTTTTTTTTTTTTTGTATTTTAGCTTCATCATGGTTGCAGCGATTCAAGTATTTACTTATTCATTCACTAATTTCATATTACACACTTTTTATTTTTTGAGTCATGTTTCATTTACACTATGTTTAGAAAGAGGAAAGGAATTAAAAGTGAAAGGAAAAAATGAGGAAGGAAAGAAAATGAAAGCAAAAATATAAACTCCCTTTTTAGGATAAATAAGGGAAAGAAAGTGGAAGGGAAGTTGATAATATAATTTTTATTTTAATAGAAAAACATAAAGGTCCCCATAATTTCAAAATATGTCTTTGTTTCAAGGGTAAATATATCATTTTATCATAATTCCCTCCTAATTATCTTTAAATTAGAGAGAATTGTTTTTAGTAGACCCATAGGAAAACTTTCGTTCCCAAATCCATTCTCTCCCATTTTCCTTCCTTAACCAAACAAAGGAACTATATAATTTCCTTCTAAATTTCTCTCCTCCCTTTTCTTCCCTCAATCTAAACATAGTGTTAGTGATGTTGTTTATATATAAGTGTACAACTATACTTTGAACTAGTATGTCTTAATGTCTTAAGCTATACCTAATATAATTAGGCAAGTACCTTCTTATTTATTATCTTTCTTGGCATTATATGTCTCATCCTCGCCCTCTAAAACTATAGAAGGATCTTTAGCTGTTTGATAACTCTAATTAGAATACAAAGTAAAGTAATTATATTAATATATATATATATATCATAATTACAATATGTCATGAGATATTAATGGTAAAATATAAAATTATAATTAACCATGCATAACAAAGATCACTTTAAAGGAAAATTTATACTCACTTTCTAGCTATACTCCTCATCTCATTGTCTTATAAGTCATTCTTTAGCTTTTGTATAGATTATGAACTTTAATATCACCTAAATTATAAGCCCTAAACTCAGGATGTAATAGCAAGCCATGTATCCATTTTTCATAACAATATGCTAAGGCTCATAACCTTCTTAAAATACATAACCCAATTATAATAAATGCATATCACACAGTAACAACAAATCTCCATATGATTGTATTACTTAATGGCTCAATTGAGTCTCTATTCAATAGGACAATAAAAAACATAATAGGAGTCATCTATGACTCATATAGTAATTGAAAATAAGAGTACGACTCACCAAATGATCTAACATAATAGAATATAACCAATATAGGAGTCTAGTCTTTGAAACACATAAACAAACTAAACACATAAACTGGCTAATGGTCTCATATGCATCTACTTGTCATTATATGTCTACTTAATATCATCACTTAGATCATAAAAGATTTCAAAGGCAAGCTTGTCATAAAGATCAACCTCATTAGAAATAGGGGTAAGTCTTTGCATAGTGTAGGGGTAAGCCCCATATATAGGAGTGCATACATACTGGTTTGATTCAATTTGTCATAACTTTAAACCAAACCATACAGTTTAGATTGTGAATTTTTCTAAACCATAAAATTTTGGTTTGGTTCAATCTGGTTTAAGGATTAAACCACATCTTTTAGTTTAGAAAATTATATTTGTAAAACATGTAATCTCATATAAAAGGTATTGAATTGATTTAAAAATAATAAGTATTTTTATAGTATAGGTTGAGAAAATAAGTAACCATGCAACTAAAAATTTTCAAATATTTATTAATAACTACTTTCATTTGTAAAAATAACATGTAGTACAAACTTTAAGTCAAACTATATACATAATCTATACATTACGTTGATTAAAAGTTTAATAAATATACAGTTCAATAAGTGTAAATAAAAAATTCTTTTGAGTGTTATATTATAATAAAAGACATTATTTAGTTAAAGTAAACTATTACTATGTTTTGTATAAAACAGTTTGGTTTGGTTTTACAAATTAGTTTGATTTTACAAATTAGTTTGATTTTTTCTTTTAAACAATTCATAAATTTTCAATTTGGTATAGATTAGGAATTTTCTAAATCGAATTGTAAGAAAAACTATATTTTCGATTTGATTTGGTTCAGTTTACAAATTGGTTAGATTTATTTATTTATTTTTATTTGCCTACCCTTACCAATCGAAGCCCCATACCCCCTACCCTCGAAAGCTCAAAAAAGTTACTTTTTAAAATTTGCAGGAAAGGAAAGAACTATATATACTTAATATATATTTTAAAGAACAAAATGTGACATAAAATGAATTGTAGCTTAGTAGCTAGATAGTTGTTTAATAAATATGAGGGCTTAGGTTTAAGTCCCATCTTTCTCATTTACTCTTTTAAGATACATTTATTACTTAAATGGCATTTGTCTTTTAGTATTTATGAAACTTTTTTCTTTAAACAACTAATAATATTGAATTCATTAATTACAGTTTATATCAAACTAAATAAATTCTCTTACTTTACTATTTTTTATATGTAATACCATAAAAATAATTACAATTATTCATATTATAAGTATTTTGGTCTTATCATATAAAGTATTAATAAACAGTACTAATTGTGTTACTTGATTTAGTATATATATTTTTTTATAATTATTGTTATGAAAATGAATATGGATTATTGAATAATTGATTAGCAAATAATTTATATTTCAAATGATATTCTTTCCTTTCTTAGTATTGCTGATGTAACAATTATACAAAGTTATCATGAAAATAAACAGTATAGTATTTGTATTTATGTTAAGTTGCTCTTTCTACATTACTCGTAATTTCTTATTCAATTATTTTTTCCAATCTATTTTTGATGAAAACAAACTTACATAAGTTTTATATATTAATGAATTTTTTTATTAAATTAATAGTTAATTTTCATTTGATATATATGCATAATAAAAAGGTAAAAATTTAGTTTTTCTAACTTATGGAGTGAATCAATCATTTGTAATCTTTTTTTTTTAAAATGAATTTCTCCATCCTAATAAGCTTTAGAAATTACTTCTAATCGAATAATTAATAACTTTTTACATATATAAGATGCAATATAATTATGCTAATAAGCAAATATTTTCCGATTGATATTTTTAATATTGACTTAAGTAGAGTAAGTTCTCCTACCCAATTATATGATCCTAACTCTATCCTTGATTAAAAATACTTATAAATGAAAAGGGTTTCCCATAAGGGGTGAACTAGAGCCTACTATGTGCAAAACAATATAAACATGTGCATATCATACATGTTGTCATACAAGCGCACAACTTAGCAATTTAATGCATAATCCACCTTTTAATTGTCTTTCATTTATATGAGGCAAATAACATAGTCTTTTCATCTTAAGAGTTGAAGTAACTCATGACCCTAAGGCAAACATACATTATAATATAAATATATGGATGAGGTCCTCCCTAAAACCTTAAAGTCCAAGAATGAATCTAAATCTATCTAGATCATTTTGATACATGACTCTACTTACTATAATGTCATACATCGATCATTAGAATACTATGTTGAGTTCAATGGTACTTTTGATCCCTTAATTTGATCAATGTATAAACAACACATTAATTAGAAAGCTAGATATTCACTAAGTTCATGTAATATTAACATAATCAAGCATATGCAACAAATAAGGTAATCACATACCTAATGTAGGCTTTCCTAAACCAAATTGAGTTCATTTGATCCTAAGCCCTAACATTGAAGCATAATCATTATTTTATTAGCATTTAGCACAAGTCAATTGAATAATCTATTTAATATCCTTACCCTTTACTAGTCCCTCTAACTACGAATTAGACCTTCACCCTTTACTAAACCCTTTACATTATCTTTTACTTATGGATCGAACTTTCACCTATTACTTAACCTTCTACTTTACCCTATGCATATGAAATAGACTTTCATCATTTACTTGATTCACTATTTATAGGTCAAAACATTGCCCTTTACTTGATCCTTCACTTAAGAATTAGGTCTTCATCCTTTACTTGACCTTTTACTTTATCTTCTATGTAGAATTAAACCTTAAAAAACTATAATTTTGTAGGTTTTCACTAGTCACAGTCTCTAAATTTTAATCCAGCCAAATATATATGATTCTTTGCATCCCATATCAACTTACCTAAAAAATAATTGATAGCACCATTAATCAAAATTTTAAACTTTCTCTTAATTTTCCCAATTTTTACATAAATTTCATCATCAAAGTTATGAATACTTACTTGAAATCAAAAGGAACGAGGCATAACCATCTCCCTCCTTACAATGGCATAACACATTGTTGCTTTCGATTTGATTTAATATCAACAAACTTAGTAACCTAAATATTGCAAATGTGATAGGGTATCAAAACTAACCTAAATTTTGAATAATTCCAACCACCAATTCGCTTACTCTCAAACTCACACCAAAATCCCAAACTACGAAAATTAGCTCAAAATCAAAGTTAAAAATAGGCTAGAGGATTGGTTGAAATTAGAACTTTGAAGAGGAAAATATTCCTATTATGTTTTCCTTAATATTGTATTGGAAATAATAGTAAAAGAAAAAAGAAAGAGGGAGTTGTGGTTGAGGGGTTGAAGAAATCATCATGAAAAGAGGAGGAAGGAAAAGAAAAATAGGAAGGTAAAATGGAGGATATGTATTAGTAAATTTAGGATTTTCTTAAGGACTTAAATTATAGAAATTATCCATGGAAAAGGCAATTAATAATGATAAGTAAAAGGTATAAAATAATTGGAAAAAAAAATGGGCTTAGGATACTTTAACATTAGATCAGTGTTCAATGTAATCTTGCTTAATAATCAAGAGAAAAAGTATTTGTTATAGCAACCAGTCAAGCCAATATACAGAACAAGTGTCAAAATAACAAGTCCAAATAATGTCTCTCTAAATTCAAAATGTGTATCAGAGACACAACTTCAAACAACCTACTCAACATGTTCAATCCACTTCTTCTACAATAATTTGTTGGATATAGTCTTGTATGGAAAATGCATCTCAAGCTCAAAAAAGCATGTCATTTTAGTCATTTGTGATGTGTTACTTCATGTTATTTGCTACAATTCAACTTATAATTATTTAGCCACAATTACTACTTAAGATTCATTTTAAGTATTATGACTCTTAGGATCATTTTGAAGCATATACATATGGTATGGGTTCTTATTTGAGTAGATTTTTTGCACAAATTTATTAATTGTTCTCTCATTACTTTTCATGCAAAATCTCCATAAAATCATCATCTTCTTCTATATCCATAGTAGAGTTTAGAAATTTGGAAATTTTCCATTCATTATTTTGGACTTGGTTGTATCATTGGAGAATTTCATTCTAAATTAATCACTTAATAATATCTAAGTAGAAGGCATTAAACTTTTTAAGAAAAACAATTGGTTGTGCCTCGAAATCTAAGTCTATTAACAAATTAAATTCAGAAGACACAATGATAAGCTTGAGCTCGACTTTAATTTTGTTTAGCTTAAAATTTTGAGATTATACTCGACTTAAAGTGATACCCTATAAGTTCGAGCTTGACTTAGCTAAGCTTGTCTAAACTCAACTTACTTCGCGAAAAATATATTTTTTAAATTATAATATTATTAACATCAAAACTCAACTCAAACTTGATTAATATTTACACTTAAATCAAGCTCAATTAGATTTGTCAAGTAATCAAATTAAGTATTATAGAGTTTAAATCCAACTTGATTTTGTATTTATCTATTCTAATCCGAAGTTTCTAACACATTGGTAATGATTGTAATAATGTTTACCCGCCCATTCCTGATAATGCTGTACCATTCCTACTCCATTATGTCTGCAAGAAAGGAAAGCGCGGACATAACAAGACAAAAAGTATGCGGAAACAGAAAGGCATGGTCGAAGTGGAAGTTGTTCACTTGGGATAAGAACAAATTCAGAAGCCCTTGCATTATACAGTTCAAAATTTCACATGTCCCATCAAATCATGCATTCTCATCGTCTTGGGTCCATATCCATGACTATTGCATGCTCCAACATGTGATCACGACAAAACTATAACATGGTACTGTTTACTTGTGTATTATCTTGTCTCGAAAATTTATGGGAACTTCACGTAACTTCCACCCTTCCAAATTGCGGAAGTTTTAACGTTGATGAACAACATGAGCTAATAATCTAGATTTGCTCTTTTTTCCTTTAAAACATAGCTTAATTTTAGAAAGTTACTGTCACTGTTTTTGAGACATTTGTTGATTAGATAAAATGAAATCTTCTATATTTTTTAATACTGATTACACTAATTTGCGAAAAATAATTATATAAAAGTAATAAAAAAAAGGCTTCTTTATTTGTCATTTTCGCAAGGAACCCATAACAGTTATTTAATGATAAATTTTTGTCGCTCCCGTTCAAAACAACAACAGCTAGGTAATGCCACGTAAACCATGGTTTTTTAAGTCTGGTGCTAATCTTACGCAATCTTTCGGATGCGAAATATCCCCGTTAAATTTAATATTACATCATCGAGTCAAACACATTTGGATACGAAGAACAAGCAAACTTGAATTTGCTTCTCCCAATTAGTGAATGGTGATAAAGAAACTTAAACATGAAGATATCTGATGACAACTCAATATTAATTCAAGAATACAGGATAAAATTTTCATAAATGCTAGTGCACTAGAAACAAAGTTATTCTTGAAAGACCAACTCCTATCTACCGAATCTAGTAACTAAAAGACTTCATCAATACTTGTGAAACATAATCAATGAGTCAACTAGAATTTATCAAGCACGTGATAACCAAATATTATACCAAAATATGCATTTACAGTCTCTTCCAAAATCATGTCGGTCTGCTATTATAGTTCTGATTAAACACAGCGGAATGATTTTTTACTGTTAATTATGGAAGAACTATAAGCAATCCTGCTATTATTCCACTCTTTTCATATCCTCTTTCCGCTTGATGTTGGTCTTCCTCCACTGCAAGAGCAGGGAAAATGGAAGTAGCTGTCCAGCAATAATAGCTGTTGGAAGATGCAATTGGCTGCATATGCGCATCGACATTTGAAGTGGGGCACCTAACAGAGATTTGACTGGTGAGCAAAGTAATAGATGTGATAATTGATAACTCTATTGTACATAAACTAGCAAAATCAGCTAGATAGAGGTGGCCGCATGGGTGGATTTCGTCCGAATTTCCTTTCAAAATAGATTAAATTATAATGATTTTCATTATTAAAATATATGGTTTAAATTAGAAATTTTTTTAATCATAATTCTTTAGCTTTTATTTGATTTAGTTCACAAATTTAGCAATAACTCGTAACTTATGAAAAATTAAATTCATGACATGTAATAGAATTGTAATGTACAATGGTACTATATATGAGGTTAATAGAGCTAAGATTCATGCAATGGATGAATTTTGAAGATATTTTGACAACTATTTTTATTCTTAAGTTAAGATAAGATATAAATTTTGGATTAGTATACATACATACATACATACATATATTTATTTACACATATATATATATATATATTCTAATCATGAAGATTATGTGTATATATTTCAAATAAGTATGCACTTAAATTTATTTAAATACTATCATAGTGAAAGATTTTTTTTTTTTTTAATTGCAAGTAAAACATGACTTTTTTTCTTGAAACAAGTCGGTTTGATTTGGATTATGTTTCAAAACCAATTATAAATTTCTGGCTAGTTTAGATGCAGATTTTCAAACCAAATTTTTTTTTAAAAAAAAAAAAGAAGAAAAAAGAACCTTATCTTCCATTAAGTTTGATTCAATCTACATTTTGCTTTGATTTGGTCGATGTTTTGCTCACCCTAGAAATTGGTGTCCTTTAGTGTAAAATAGGGGGAAAAAAATCCACCCTTTATGTTGTTTTCTTTTAAATGAAACTTGTATTGAAAAAAATAATAATCTTTGTTGAAGTGAGATTTTTATTTCTTTTTTCTCCCTTAGCAGTCCGCCATATGATGTTCATAAACAGGTCCTGCAAATTTTATCTCTCCTTTTCCCTATCTCCATAGAGGAGCTAAGATTTTATTTTGGAAAAGAACGAGCTGCAAATTTAACTTTTAGATGGGATGAGAATCTTAATATTAAGAAATGTTTCAAGATAATTTTAACTTTCCAACGTTATTTTTTTAATTCCAAATTAGTGGGATGGTTGTTGACACCTGCCCCCTCCAAGTCCACATCACGACATGCTACAACCATCACAGCATTAAAAAAAATACAAAAGAAAAACACCCTAATAGTACGTATTCATCATCCAGTGATAATATGTCAATGATGATACAAAAAGATATGCAGAAAGTTTTATTTATTGATCTTAGAAAGAGAAATGCAGTCTGTGAAATCAAGAGATTATGGGAGTTTATGTGGGCAAGATTAATAACAGCGAGACATCCAAAATTGAAAAAAGCAAATGATATTCCTAAGCTAAATGGGACGTCACATTTTGTAAAGGAATTACATCACAGTCAAAAGTGGTGTGCTGAAAATGGTATCATATCTAGGTAACTTATACAAGGCCCAATTCATAAACAAGCTTGGGATCTTACGGTAGCTGAGTGTGGGATAGATTCTTATACATAGAATGAAGGATTTATATATGGCAATCCATCCTATCTCCTAAGGTCAAATTATTAATTTGGAGGCTATTAAATAACGCTTTGTCAACAGCAGATAATTTGAAGGAAAGGCATATACATGATAGACCAAATTGTTCAAGATGTGGAGATAGTTAAGAAAATGTAATCCATCCTTTTAATGAATGTAGGAGTATATGATAAGTAGTGGAATATTGGCAAGAGAAAGATATTCAAGATCTAGATGTCAATGGGGATTTTTATAGATGGATCAAAATAAATATACACTTAACAAAAAAGAAAGCTACAAATTCTAGGCCCCTAAAGAATTACATGATTGGTATTATGTTGTGGGTTTTGTGGTTCACTAGAAATAAAAGCCCTTTTCCACATGATCCTATTACAGAGGACTTAATTAGCCCCATAAAAAGAATAGGACATGAATATTGGGCTTCTCTTAAAAGAGAGGGTAAGTTGCATTATGTTGAGCATGAAAATACCACATAGACTCTTCCAAAACTAGGCTAGATAAAACTAAACATAGATGTTACAATCAGTTGTGCTATGGATCAAGTAGTAGCAGGAGGGGTGCTTCGTGATCATGAAGTCACATGGATTCTAAGGTTGTCACATACATTAGGTTGATTGGATATAGTAGCTATAGAATTATGGGCAATCTGCTAAGGATTATGCTACTATGCACAACATAACTGCTTAAACGTAGAAATTAAATCAAATTCAAAAATAGTAGTAGATTTCTTAAATTCAAATACATATGTACTAGCCAACTATGAGCATGTGATTGATCTATGTAGGGCAAAAATATTGCAGCTATGTCAATGGACGATCAAGTACGTACCTCATGAGATTAACATGATGGCTAACCAAATTTTAGGGAACGTATGGGATCACTATGAAACTTTTGTATTATATAGTGATCCTCCTTCCTTTTTGTTATCCTTTCTATCAAATGATTTGTTAAGGTATGGTGTGTAAGGTTAATAGAACCAATAAAGGAAAACAGTATTAGGTTTTTGGATGATTTTTTTTTTTTAACAAGGTGTTGATCTATTAGGGTAAAAGGAGGCTAATTATAGGGTGATTTTTTTTTTATTAAGATGTATTTTGTAAGACTATTTTCATATAATATAAATCCTTTTTCTATTGAAGGGGAAAAAAAAAAACCTCATAAATGCTACCACTAAAATGTGCCTAAAACAATTATCAAACCAAGGGTAAAAGGACATTCAATTCCTAGAGTTTTTCTTTAAATAAGAAGTCAACCCTTTTTGTTTCTTACGAAACCTTAAAAATGACTCTTAGTCTTCTCCTTTTCTTACACACTTTCCCTTCCTTTTCATTCTTGTATTTTGTGTGCTTAGATCAATTCCAAGATAAGAAATCTCTTCCTTTTATCCTTAGTAACTAATTCTACTAATCAATTGCGATAACAATAAGCTTATAATGAAAGTGTATGGTAGGGTTGCTACAGTAAGTCCATCATGTGTAATGGGTGTAGACGTCTTGAGTCAATGGCACATGGAGAGATGTCATTAAGAAAAGGCATAAGAGGAAGACTAAGTGAACTAGGTATCTTAAGTACACATGTGTTACAGTGGATCAAGCTTGGTGTTGTTGACTATTCTTGAATTATTCTAAATAAATTGCCTATTTGATCTTCTAATGAGTGATTTCAATAGATCTTCAACATTTGTCCCAAGCTTACTAATGTTTTGAAAGAAACAAATGAGAGGAGAAGCCTTCTATTTATAAAGTTTGAAGGTAAACCTTATCTATCAAATGACTTTAAAATGAATGGCTAAGATTAAGGCTTATTATTGAAGCTTATCCTCACCTTTAGCTTTCATAGGCTTAGATTTATCCAAGGGCTTATAATAATTAAAAGAAGCCCATTATTGTTGTAAATAAGCCTAGAGTACATATAAGCTCCCTTAAGGCCCATTAAAGCCAAATGAGCTAAAAAAATGACTTTTGAGTTTATTTTTCATGTATAAGATAATCAAGTAAAGCCAAGAGCGAAAAATCTAGTTTAGTAATTCTCGTTCTAAGCTTATCAAGATAGATCTTCCTAAGATGTCCTTAATTAGGTTGATTTTCTTCATTCTATTATTATCCCAAGATATCAATATGTGGCATTGAATTGGGTTATAAGCCTAATTACCAAAATTACCCTCTATAGTAAGATTAAGGTAAAGTTTGCTACCATGGGTTCATCAACTAGAGGTGTTATTACATTTTTGTGGTAAAGTGTACATTGTGACCATGCATGAAATGCTAGAAATTCTATATAAAATCAGTTTTATAAAAATATTTTCAACCTAGTAGCCATTGTGAAATATTATTAAAGCACTAAGGGTATTCATGTCTTTCCTTTAGTTTAAACCTATTGCTTACCCTACTTACATATTATACCTTCTTTTCTTTCCATCATTTCCACCACTTTCTCCCTCATGCTTGCAAATTATTAAGTAGTTCCATCTCTCTCTAGCTAAGAACAACACCTAAAATCGAAGGTTATTCACAAGATTAGTGAGGAAAAAAATAAAGAATAACTTGTTTTGATCATGCTAAGGTAAGTTCTAAAGTTTTGCTGGAGTTGAGAGCTAAGGTTTCTTGAAAGGGATTTTGCTTAGAAATATGGGGACCATGGTGTTCTTGTAGATTATATAATGGATGATTTAGAGCTTTATGTGTAAGTGTTTAATCAAGTAAGTTACTTTCCTAATCTTGTTTTTCTTTTACGAAGTTCGAGTTTTTGTTTGAGATTATGGTTGGCTACATTTTTTGAGGAAGAGGAGATGTTGTGTTGTTTCTGATGGTCATTGATATTTTGAAGTGAAGGAGAAAGGTATATTGTTGATGGAATGTTAGGTAGATGAAGAATTGTCGCATTAGGATGAAGTTAGGATCGAGGCAATGATGAAGTTGAGAGTTGCAATTCTACAAAATTGCACACCTATAAGCTAGGACTCTTAACTCCCATGTAATGAGTTTGGTTTGGCATCTAGACACCATTCTTGGTAGCATCTAGATGCCATATATTTAGAAGGTTACAAAATGTTTGTGACTCTTTCCTTTTTGGTGCTTTCAAACCCATTTTCAATTCTTGACTACTTATTACATGTTCCTAAACCAATTTTACCAATAAAAAAATGAATCAAACATCTTTATATCAAAGATTGATTCTTATTTCTCTTAAGGACCTAGGTTGAGTGTGAATGCTTTGGGTTGTTGTGAGAGTGTAAGGGCGTTTCATGGTGAAGATAGGAGCTAAGTTTGCTATTTATCTTGCTATCAAGTTAAGGAGTTATTGAAACTGCATTAAGTGAAGTATTTGAGACAAATAAGGATACTTGTTTAGATAATTGTGCGAGTTAGGTTAGCACATTAAATGGACATAATAACTTATAAGTGTAATTAATTGAGTGTATTGCTTATGTTTTGCTTTGGCCACTACATTGGAAGGGCTAGTATGATTGGAAAGGTACTTGATGATTCTTACACGATGCTATCATGAGTGGAGACTTATATCGAGATGACCTAGTTAGATTTAAGGAGGTTAATTGGGTGTTAGGAAGGACCCAACACTAGTATTAACTAGCTATATCATGCATTTGTAGATACATGTTGCATGTGTGTAGTTGTCATGCGTTGTTTATGCACATGTGTTTGTTGTATTTCATATTAAACATTAGCTCATCCTTTGGGGATCCTTTTGTTTTTTAGTTGCAAGGGCATGTTCATTATGAGATTAGCATTGTAGATGTTTATAGTTATAGGTGCATTCATGGAAGTAAGTTGAGTTGCTTTGGTCATGCAAATGGTTATTGGTAGTTTAGAAGTGTTGGCCATTTTAAGAGAAGAAATTCCTTTCTAGATTCAATTTTTACATGTTGATACTTATTTATATGGTTGAGGTCACTAGTTATAATGGTTGGAGAGTCATCATGACTTTAGGTGAATTGTTCCATTTTCAGTTGTAGTGGAGTTGTGAACTATAATGAGGACATCATGTATAGTCTCTTTCAGATTTATGATATAATTGTCAAATGAGTGGTTTACATTGTGTAATTCTTACTTTTGAACATATAGAGATATACTAATGAGTGTTGGCAGATAATTTGTCACTACTTATAGATTATAGATGGGATATAGGTTCTTAGAAACCTTAATGTGTCAGCCTTAAGGGATGATAGGTAGCGAGTGTAGCTCCTTAGGTTTTATGATGTTATAATTTTAGTGGCATGAGAACTTAGGTTAAAGCATCCCTACAATACTATGTTGAATCTTTAGAATGGTGAGATATGAAGGGTATGGGTAGTTGAGTGGATAAGCTTGGATTTATGAGAGTATCTTTTGCTAAAGATTATTGGAGCGAGTTGTTCTTATCATACCTAATTACCTTTTTCTTACCATTTGCAACTAATTACTATTCATACTTTCCTATCCTAGTTATTGTATTTTCCTATGTTGCTGTTTTATTTTTTGTTTGATTTTTCATCATGTTTTACTCATTATAACTAATATTTGCTTCCTGCTTATTTTAAATACACGTGTTTCTTCACTATTTTCATTTTCAACTTTTCTTAATCTTTCCTATTTACTTATGTGTATGGTGGTAGAGCAGTTGGAACTTAGAGCAATTTGATGGAGAATTGGTGATGCTAGTCCCCTTATTTGCTTAGTACCATACAGAAAATGTTAGCTAGGAATTAAGCGTAAAAGACTCAATTCATTGTAAAGATAGGGGAACAACTTACTAATATGGTCTAAATATATGTATATATATATACACACTAAACAACACTATTTGAACCTATGTTGATAGTGTAAAGTTGGTAGACAATAAAAAAGTAACAAATGACTCAAACCTTATAAAGAGTTAATGATTCAAAGCTAGAATTAGATAAGGAAGAAAAAACAAAATATTGAATTCAAATGATTTAGTAAACCTAAGTAGTAGATTAAAACTTTTTTCAAGTCAAACAATGCACTTTCTAAGTTAACCAAAATGTACATATAATTGAAACTGTAAATGTCAACATTAATATTAAGGCAAAATAGGAAGTTGTTTCGCTAAACTACCTATAGTGAACAAGGATGCAACAAATACAAAAAGTTTATAGATTTAAATACTAATAATGAATGTGACTAGTTAAGTAAAATATTAAAACATGATTAACTGTTCCTATAAACATTAGCATGTATATGCGTGAGATGGGGTTAATGAGTCCTTCTTTCAAGATGGGTTAGAGTCATGTCAAGCACACCAAAGGTCAATTGCATTAACATGTCATGTTGAGTCCTGTCAAGTGAATCAAGTCAAGTTATTGGTCTTGTTTGTGTTAAGTTGGTTGTGTATGGTATTTATTCACTCTATATTTATTTATATGTGTATTGAGATGTATAATATGAAAACTCCTTAGCATTAATAATAAATAAATAAATAAATAAAACTGAGGAACCAAAGAATCAAAGAACTAAAGTAAGAAAATATGTATAGTAATAACTATAGAACTAAAGCCTAGAATTTATACAATAAAGTAATCAAATGGTAAATAACAATTAGGTTAATAGTATAAAATGAGTCGACAAAAGAATGAGAAATAAATATCTACAATATAAGCTATGGTGAAGTAATAATAATAAACATTTATTAAAGAAGTAACAAGGAATAATAGAGTACAATAAAACCTAACAAAGCATATCGAAGCTTAATAAAATGACCCAAAATATGAGAATAATTGTAAAAGGTACAAAAGTAATGATAGTAAATGGACCAACTATAGCATATCTTACACCGATAATAATTTAATCACTATAAGTTAATTGATCAAAAGTGTGAACATATAAGAATAATATTAATTGTAATAGTATACTTTTCTCCTAATCTAATAATGAGCTTAAGACA
Organism: Lumnitzera littorea; assembly: GCA_024138015.1. NCBI lineage: Eukaryota > Viridiplantae > Streptophyta > Magnoliopsida > Myrtales > Combretaceae > Lumnitzera > Lumnitzera littorea. Next base: position 83,067,336 of record JAMXBB010000009.1, read on the forward strand.
AGAGACAAAAAGGAGTAGTTGGGTGTGAGGTATAATAATAGTAGTTGTAGAAGTTAGAAGATAGGAAAACTCATGAGATTGAACATTGGAAATGGAGCAAATTCGAGAAGTGAGTGCTTATACCTATGAATTATAGAGTTACTCAAAGAATTGTAAGAGCTAAAAGGTAGTGTATTATATCATCAAATCATGCCTCCAACTGTAAAAGGTCACAAATTGAATGGGATTGATGTTTGTCAAGAGTGTTGTTGCTGAATAATGTTGTTGAGATATGGTAGTAGGAGGTTGATTCTCAAATGTAGGAAGTGTTAAGGTGAGAGTTGATAATGTTAAACTTGATATACAAATAGATTAGAAGTGGAATAAATAAGGGTGTATTGAAGAAGGAAATGTGTAAATATCTTAGAGATAAGAGATGGAGGATGTATATAAGTCAAGTGGGCTATGAAGTGGCCATGTTGGCAATTGTAATGAGTCAACAAGATGAGGAGTATTAAGGAAGTGGTATGAGGTGGATGGAAGGAAACTATAACAAATTAAAAGGATTTGAGTGATTTGGTAGTTTAAGCTAGAATATAAAATTGAAAATGGAAAGAACGAGTTCTATTAGTTAGGTTGAGGAGAGGAAAACTCAGGTACTTAACTAAAAAAAGGAAGAAATATAGGCATTGACTAAAGTTGTAATTGAGCTTGACAAAAAGAATCTAAAGAAGTTCATGTTATAAGGGTATAATCCAATAGAAGTTTACAAAGATATTTAATAGAGGGTAAGGGAGCAAAGGCTATTGAGAAAGTAAGCGGAAGGTTAGGTAGGATATGGAATGAATGGAAGTAAGTTGAGATATCACTAAATTAGTTGGTAGATAATCAAGGTATTTATGCTAAGAGATAGATTATGTTAAACTAACAGATAATGGTGTTGACAGTAAGAATTGGTTTTACGAAGTCTCTAGACACTTGTTAAATAAGAATTTTGCAAAAGAAAGAAAATTAAACTAAGAGGGTGCTAGGGTAACTCCGATGTAGCTACTTCAATGCCTAAGTAAGATTATTGTATACTTGGAAGAAAAGTGAAAGAAAGTAAGTAGAGTAGGAGTGTATAGAAGAAGCTTATGAATATACGTCAAGCTATATTTATAATTGACAATTACTTCCTTCTTAAAACTATTGCCTCCAAAATACACATGTGTATCCTTTTGAATTTAAGACTACTCCCTAATTTTTAGGAATGTAGATGCCATTGTGGCAGCTAATGGGTGGTTATTCTTGCAAACCTCCTAATTATTGACACCCATTATTCCTTTAAGTTGACCAGGTCTTAGCGAACTCTATTTCATTTATTCGAGCTAGTAGAGGCCAATATGACATGTTTAGTCCAACAAACTCTCAAGCTTCCTAAGTTGATAAGCTCTTAAGAGTTAGGTTGCAATAGATAAAGAGATCTGAAGTGTGGTATAGAAGGTATTGAATGTGAATCAATACGTTAGATGTATGGCACTTTAGGTTAGCCTATGTTCTATTATAGGGTAAGGCACAATTGACTATAATGAAATCAACTTCTTTTTCTACGACATTCTTATCATCCCTAATCAGGGGAGTTAAGATAACTATGCCTTGAACTTTCATCGATTGATTGTTAAACCCATACAAATCTTATACGATTGCTCTCATAATACTCTAGCTTTAGTTGCATATGGTCAAATGCATGTTTGAAAATGATGTCAATCAACGTCCCAGTGTTGACCATAACTTTTTTAACCTCAAACTCAGCTACTCTGGTCGTAATGACTAGTACATCATCACAGGGAAACTGAATCCCCTGCATGTCCTTCTTTGAAAATGTTATCATGTCATCCACTTTGTGTCTTTTTCCTTTAAGGTTTAGAACATGATCCCCTCGTGAATCGACTGAACTTGATGTGGCTAAGGTACTTCCTTCTGTTGAACTACCAAAAATCACATTATACACTCCTCTTGGAGCTTAGTTGTCACCTTGAACATTAACCTGAGCTACCAATTCTCTATTATTAGGTTGAGCATCATTTTCTCAACGTTGCTACTCAATTCTTCTTCTTTGAGTACATTGTTCAATCCTTTCTTCCTTGTCCTCTAGAAACTTCCTCAAGTATCCCTTCTACTGACATCTTCTAATGCATTCTTTAAGTGGATGCAATGTCTATGTTGTGACTACAATCTCCATGGAAATCACAATACTTATTAAAAGTTTTCCTTATAGGGATATTCATCATCTTTTTTGGGCTAAGCTAAGAATCCTTGGTTTTAGACCTTCATCAAAATGTTTGAAATAGGTTGGTTTAAGGGGGCATGTGTAGCAAAGGTCGAATTTGGCCCTTTTTGATCTCTTGAAGGTTGGCTCAATCTATCTTACATATCAAATTCCTTTCCAAGGTGGTCTCACACTAACCCTTTATCTTTTTCTAGCCTCCTCTTGAAATTTTCATTTTCAAGCTCTAGGTAAGCTTGCATCCAATCTTCTTAGCATATAAAATTTTTCGACCTCTCGATAAACTCATCTAAGGAGGTTGATGGATGTTTAGCGAAAGACTTGAAAAAGTTTGAATCTTCCCTAATACCTCTTCAAATTATGTACAATGTAATGCTCTTATCGCAATTAGTGATCTTTATCATCAACTAGTTGAACATGTGTACATAGTCCTTAATAGTCTCCCTAAGCTTTTGCCTAATCGAGGTTAGGAGTGAGGTATCTTTTGCTAAAGTCTTACTAACAAAAATATATTTCTTGAACTCATTGGCTAACTAATTAAATGAAGAGATAGATGCTATTGTCAATGAGTTGAACTGATTGCTAGCTGATTTCCTTAAGATAAGAGGGAACACCTTATAGGAACTTGTGTCAAAAAGCTTGTACAATTCTTTTAAAGTATGGAATGTATTCAATTAATGATTTATGTCTTTTTTCCTCTTGTAAGTGTCAAATTGGGGTAATCAAACACTTAAGTGAAGAACTTCATTTATGACCTAGTGAATAAAGATGTTTGACTTCCTACCCCTTGTATTTGCTTCCTTTTTGAGAGCTCCTTCTATTGCCAACTTCCTGATGTACTCTTCCAAATCTTGCAAACTCATATCTACTACTGCTTTTCAGGGTAAATGACTAACTAAATGCTCAATCTTTCCCTTTGTATACGTTTGAGCACACCTACTAGCTTGAACTTATGTTGGCGTTTGTTGGAAATCCTTCTTCGCATGGGTTTCTTGTAGTTGCTAAGCAGTATTACTTGCCATAGGAGCTTTGCCATGTAATTGTTGCAATTCATCATCACATACAACTATGTTGGCCTCTCTTCCCATTGCCTCTGGTGATGGAGTAAAAGAAGAGGTAGCATTACGTCCATTAAGTTTTTGCCTTGATTCTTGATTATAAGCCTGAATATCCTTAAGCTCCTTAGTAAATTTTATGCACAAGGCTTCCAATTACACAATGTATGAAGCTTTGTCATTCTGGACACGTATTCGTCCATGCTGATCATTGACCTTCACTTGTTGTACTTCTAGAGTGTACTGTTGTGGGGATCTTTTTTCTTGAGCCGTATAAGGGGCAATACTCCCCCTTGGAATGTTGTCTTGTCTTATCTTAGTCACCTTTGGGTCTTAAAGAATAGATAGTACTAAATTGTTGATGGTAAGAATTGGCTTTATGAAGTCTCTAGACACTAGTTAAACAAGAATTCTATAAAAGAAAGAAAATTAAGCTAAGGGGGTACTGGGCCAACTCTAGCATAGCTACTTTGTTGCTTAAGTAAGATTATTGTATACTAGGAAGAAAAGTGATAGAAAGTAAGTAGATTAAGAGTGTCTAAAAAGAGCATATGGATACACTTTGAGTTATATATATACTTAACGATTACCCTTTACTCTATAACCGTTGCCTCCAAAGTATACATGTGTATCCTTTTTGAATTTAAGACCATTCCATGATTTTTAGGAACGTAGATTGCATTTTGGGGTCTAATGGGTAGTTATTCTTGCAAACTCCCTAAGTGTTTGCATCCCTTGTTGAAATTTGAACTCCTCTTAATTAACTAGGTCTTATTGAGCTCCATATCATTAATCCAAGCTAATAAAGGCCAATCTAACTTGTTTGGCTCAACCTACTCCCAGGCTTCCTAAGTTGATCTACTCTTAAGAAATAGGTTACAATAGATAAAGAGGTTGGCTGTATGGTATAGAAGGTGCTGAATGTGAATCAATAGGTTAGATGTATATCATTTAGGTTGGCCTAGGTCTTAGATGTCTTAGGCAAAATTCCCTATCAACATTTGCCCTTTGACTTCAGTACGAACGTCTTAAAAGTATTAATAGAAGTCGGCCTATACAGTTTTATGACATTGAATATGGCACAAGTATTTGCTTGCAAGTGAGAGGAGAGTTAGTAAAGGAAACTTTAACCATATAGGTAGGTAACAACCCTAAGCACATTACTAAGGTCGAAGTAAACATGTCGACTAACCTTTAAGAACATGTAGTACACTTCCTCTAAGCTAACAAGGATATTTTATCTCAGTCTCCATCTGACAAGCCTAGGATTCCAAAAGAGGTAATTACCTATAAGTTGAACATTAATCTAAATTAGAGCTAGCAATTTGAGATTTGACCTGCAAACCTGGACACAATAAGAAACAATATAAATGAGTCTAGGTCAACAAAAACCAATACGAATAGTAAACGGTTCAAACTTGGACATAACACTTTTAAATTCATATTTGAGTTTAGTTTTAGGACATAGACCTATTTACAAACTTGTTTGTTAAACAGGTCTTGTAAACAAGTTATGGTTTCGACTCACAAACCCATTTATTATTAATAATTGTATGATACTTACATTTGATTTTATCTTATTCTTATTTTACTTTATTGACCACCTACAATAATTTGTTTATTTTTGTGTTAGTCTAAAGTTTTTACCACTCTTTTTGGCTTTTACTTTTTACTTCCTAGCCTCAACTCTCATAAAACTCAATCCTTCATCTTAAGTTCATTTTCTAGGTACTTTCTTTGCTAAGTCCTCACATGGTTACACTACAACACATTTACATTGTAATTGTTTATATCTTTTCTTCTCTTTTTGTATGAGGTTATTTGGTTAGTTTGTATAATGCAGTTTTTGCCATTTTTTTGTTGTTTAAACTTAATTTTGTGATTCATTATGATTTATATTATTGAATTGTAATATACCTTTTTCATTTGCTACAAACCAATCATTTTTATATAAGTTCGTCATTATAGCTTTTGGAAAAGAATTGTCATGGCCATAATCAAGACATAGTGAACTAAAACTTGAACCCCTTAATTAAATAGTTATTGACATAGAGGACAAAACTATTGGTTATTCTTATGAATGGTAACAACATTGACTCAAGCCATGGTTCCACTTAATTTAAGACAACAAATCATTAGCATTGGAGGACTTGTAGGGTAAAGAGGACAAAATTATTTATTACTCTCATGAATGGTTCCACTTAATTTTCAATGTAACATATTTTGATGAAATATATTATTTATTATATATAGCTGATGAGGGTTCAATAGCCATTTTTATTAGTAGATTTAATTGAAGGAGATGCTTGTTGTGAGAAGGTTCATCAGCTATTATTAGAATGTTTGTAAGCATTAGAGGACAAGAGAAAAATATTTGTTATTTTCATGAATTTTCTTTATCTTAAAAACAATTTAGTCTTATTATTGATTTTGGTTTTGCTTCCTTTTGATTGGAATATTTGTTGTATATTCAAAAATTACATCGCTTGGAAATATTCTCTATAAAAACCTTTGGTATGTTAGAATACATAGTGGCTAGGTGTTCAATTATCCTATAAAAAAAAAGAGAGAGAAAAAGAAGGAAGAAGAATAAGGAGAAAAAGGAAAAGAAGGAAAAATACTTGAATGGTGTTATAATATCTTAATGAAGCACTCTTATTAAATCTATAAGTATTTTGTAGATTTATTTCTAACTTTTTAATCAATAAATGTGTTCAACTATGACACATGATATGTTTATTAAAAGGTTTTGGTTATGGGTTTTGGTTTTTTGAAATTATTGAGCTTGGATTTTCACTCTCCCAGTTATTTTTATAAAATTAGGCCTTCTTTAAACCGATCAATATTAAACCTTATCCATTTAATACTAATCATTGACTAAAGTTTAAAGAAAACCGTTTTTTCAATTTGAGGAGATATTGAAGTTGCCACCCGACCAAATTCAGGAAAAAGAGTTAAGTTATAACCAATTGGGTGGATTAGTTATAACTTAGCTACCTGTCTATTGATTAAAAAACTAATTTATAAAAACAGCTTTTTGAAAACTAGAGATCTAGATTCAAGGGCTAATTTATTAAACCCTAAATGAGTACTACTTTTTAACTTTCCAAATTTAACTTCGCTTTTCAAATATACCCTTTTTAATTGCTAAAACAGCTATTTTTGATATACACAACTAAATTAATCAATTTACACAAATATCTAAAAATGGAAAAAATAGAACTTCCATATTTTAAGTCTCCTTGTACTAATGTACGGGTATCAATGTATCCGCTATTTGAGATCAGACTTCTATAGTTCGTTCACCAAAAATATAGCGGGTTGATTCAATTTTAACTTTGGAAAAATTGCCAGAGTTTACATTTTTACCTAGTTTAAATTTATTTGAAGAAATGTCCTAAAGTGTCCTAAATTGGATTTTAATTTTGAAAACTTTAAAGGTTCTTAATTTTGGAAGGATTCATTTATTTTTGTTTATTTTTGAAAAGTCAATTTTCTAAGTAATAAAAATGATCTTCATTATTATTTTACTTTTATTATTATTTATTTATTATTTTATCTCTTTCTATTATGCTTAAAAAAAATAAATAAATAAAAACTTTTTTTTTTCTATTTTTCTTTTCCTTTTCCCCTTTTTTTTCTCTATATTTACAAATTACAAAAAATAATAAAATGAAATAAATAAAATAAATTGATAAAATAAATAAATAATAAAAAACATAGCTTAAACCAAAATGGAAAGGGTACAGGTTAGTTTTGGAGTGGACACTGGGTTGGTTACCTGTTCGAGTCAAACCAGATCTTCGGGTTAGAGTAGTTATCAATTAGGTCAAGTCACTAGGTCATGGAAAGTAGCTAAAGGCCATTTCAACGGCTAAAACAAATGGGAAAAATCTTTTCGGTAAGTTTTTGATTGGGATTAGGAGATGTAGGGATAATGCCATGACGATTGGTGGTGGTTTTGTGGTGTATTGGTTAGAGTAGTAACTGTAGTGGTATGGTTCTGTCGTACGTATAAGGGTAGTTCATGGCTCAATCTTGCGTGTGTGGGGGGTGGTTTGTGGCTTAGTCTTGCATGTATAAGGGGTAGTTTGCATGGTTTAGTTGTGTGTGTGTATGGGGTGGTTTGTGGCTCGATCGTGTATGGAGGATAGTGGGTCGTGGGTTATGGTAGATTGGTTCTTATGCAAGTGGGTAAAGGTTAAGAGTAGGTGTAGGGCTTTGGTTGCTGTTTAACGAGTGTGGTAGTAGGTGTGAGAGTGGTCGTAAGTCAGAGTGTATCAGTAAGGAGAGAGAGTCCAATGGTGGAGAGAGAGGTAGAGAGAGAGAGATGGATCGAACGGTAGAAAGAGAGAGATGGATCGAACGGTAGAAAGAGAGTAAGATGGCTAAGAGTCAGGAACTATAATCTGTTGGGAAAAGAGGGAGAGTTGGAGAGAGAAAGGGTCAGAAAGTGGAGAGAGTGTGAGATGGCAGAGAGTTAGGTATCGGAGAGGTGGTGTAGTGGAAGGTTGTTGCATATGCAAAAGGTGGTTCATGTGGTTGTCTGCGAGAGAGAGGGAGAAAAGGTTGAGAGTGAAGGAGTTGGTTCGGTAGGTGATAGTGTGTTTGGGTTCGGGCAATGTAGCTTATGTGTGTGGTTTAGACAGTGTAGCCTTGGTAGTTCGATGAAGGGAGGGTGTTGAAAGAGAGTAGAGAGCCGAGAGGGAGTCGCGAGAGAGAGATGGTCTATTCTTGTGCGCTGTATGCATATATGTATTTTCTAAAAAAAGAAATCCCCCTCTTCCCTTCTAGTGTGTGTTTATTTATTTATTTTTTTTGTAAGAAAGAGTGGGAATGAATAAGGGAAGGGGAGGAAAAGAAAGTGTGTTGTCATGGCCAATCATAAAGCACCACGTATCGCAATGTGGCCCAACGACGACCTGACATGTGGCTACACATAGAGTTTAAGAGAAAAAGATAAAAAAAAAAAAAAAAACAACTTTTATAGCTCCAATAACTTTCGAACCCTTGACCTCAAATCAAATCTAGTACCTTAGTCCAATTGTTTTACCATTAGGCCGTTGTCTTGTACGTTATCCGTATGTACAATTAAACCAGGTTAGCCTAGGTTAAATTTAAATCTAAGCTTAGGCTTAACGGCCTTGTATTCAAATTTATTTAAATTAAAATTATATTATATTTAAACAACCTAAAAAAATATTATTTTTTAAATTCCCTATTTTTTTTTCTATTTTCTATAACTTTTAAAAAATTCTTTTATGTTTTCCTAAAATTTTCTATTTTTTTACATTTTTTCTAGATTTCTTATTTTTTTTGTTTTTTCCTATTTTCCTATTTTTTCTAAATTTCTTCATTTTGGGGGGGGGGGGGGGGGTTTCTTTAATTTTCTAACTTTTTTTTTTGAATTTTTTATAATTAAGGACCTTATAAACTTTTCTCAAAATAAAAAAGGGGGGATGGGGTAAAAATTAGGTATCTATAGCTACCCCTCTTTTATGATGAAGTTTGAACAGAACTTTACCACAAAGATAAAAAAGACACTATTTTTGCCTTAAGGGTAGATTTTATCCTAAGAATCATTATAACTAGCTAACTATCTTAGGTCCAATCTAATGGAGATTTGGTAAAGAGAAGGGTGGCATGCTAAGAGGTGGCTAAAAGATGGAAAGAAGAATTGAAGTTTGATCGTGCTCTAATGAATCAAGGTGAAATGGTCAAAACACTCTTAGAGCTTGCTAGACCTTAAAAGAATGAGAAAACTTGGTCATACCTTAATGAGCTGATTAACCAAGGTGGGTGAAGCGCTCCTTGAGTTGGCTACAACCCTAAACAGGATGAGATAGGTAAGTGCTCCTAGAGTTGGTTAAAACCCTTAAAGATTGAGAAAACTTGGCCGTATCCTAATGAGCTGACTAACTAAGGTGGAAGAAGCGCTCCTTAAGCTGGCTATAGCCCTAAACTGGATGAGATAGGTAAGCGCTCTTAGAGCTGGCTAAAACCCTAAAAGAATGAGAAAACTTAATCATGCCTCAATGAGCTGACTAACTAAGGTGGGTGAATCGCGCCTAGAGTTGGTTAAGACCTTAAACTAAAAATTAGAAGTGCTCTACTATGTTAACTAAATTAGGCAGTTACGTCTCTAGAGGACTAGCAACCCTAATGTTTGATCAATTTGAAACCTAGTTGTGCCTTACTAGGCTCACTAACCTAGGCAGGAGCATCTCTCAAGGACTGGTAACCCTAAACTGGGATTGATCTAAAACTTGATCATGCCTCACTAGGCTTACTAACTTAAGTGGGAGTGTCTCTTGGGGACTAACATCCTTAAACTAGGATCAATCTAAAACCTAGCCATGCCTCATTAGGTTCACTAATTTAGGCGAGAGCATCTCATGGAGACTAGTAACCCTAAACTCAGATTGATCTAAATCCTGGTCGTGCCTTACTAAGCTCATTAACCTAGGTGGAAACATCTCTTGGGGACTAGCAACCCTAAAATTTAATTGAACAGGAAGACCTAGTAGTGCTCCTTTAAGCTAACTAACCTAGGTGGGAGCATCTCTCAAAGATTAGTAACCTTAAAATTTGATTGATCAGAAACTTGATAGTCCTCCTTTAAGTTGAATACCCTAGGTAGGCGCATCTCTCGAGAGCTAGCAACCTTAGAATTTGATTAATCTGGAAGACCTGGTAGTGCTCCTTTGAGCTGACTAGCCTAGGTAGAAGTGTCTCTTAAGAACTAGCAACCCTAAAATTTAATCAATTTAAAACTTAGTAGTGCTCCTTTAGCTAACTATCCTAGGCAGGTGTATCTCTTGAGGACTAGCAAACCTAGAATTCGATCAATTTAGAAAACTTGGTAGTGCTCCTTTGAGCTAACTAACTTAGGTGAAAGCGTCTTTCGAAGACTAGCTATCCTAAACTAAGATCGATTTAGAAAACCTGGTAGTACTCCTTTGAGCTGACTATCCTAGGTAAGATGGGCAAAGCATTCCTAGAGCTAGCCAAGACATTAAACCAAATGAAGAAAAGTACCCCTTGGGCTTACTTGGGAGGATTTGATGAGAGAAGCACCCTATAGGCTTGCTAAGAGAATTTGGTGAAGAGAAGCACCCCATCGGCTCACTATAGGATTGGTGAAAGAGAAGCATCTAATAGGCTCACTAAGAAAGTGCCCAACAGGCTTACTAAAGGAATAGAAGTACTTTATGAGCTTACTAAGAGACAAATGAAAGAAAGCGCCCAATGGGCTTCTTAAGAGACAATCGATGTGGAGATGTACCTTATGGGCTTGCTTGAGAGGAATTGATGAGAGAAGTGCCTTATAGGCTCGCTAAAGACCCTAGATGGAGTTGACTATGGAGGGGTTGAAAGATGGTTATCGGCTTAGAAAAAAAGATGAGATGATGCCCTAAAGGCTAATTGGATCCCTAAAATCAAAGATAAGATAGCGCCTTAAAGGCTGGCAGAATCCCTAAGAAGAATAAAAGAGGAGTTAGTGCTCTAGGAGCTTACTAATACCTTAGAAAGACATAGCAGTACCCTAAAGGCTAGCTAGAACCCTAAAAATAATAGAATAAGGGATCAATGCTCTAAGAGCTGACTTTAACCCTAAGAGAAAGACAAGACAGTGTCCTAAAAGCTGGCTAAAACCCTAAAAGAAAGACGAGACAACACCCTAAAGGTTAGCTAGAACCCTAAAAAGAATAAGAAAGGTCAGTGCTCTAAGCACTAGGTAACACCTTAGAAAGATGAGGTAGCACCTTAGAGGCTAGCTAGAACCCTAAAAAGAATAGAAAAGGGGACAGTGCTTTAAGAGCTAGTTTAAACCCTAAGAGGGGAAGTATTGAAGAACTAAAGTAAGGTAAGCAACCAGTTTCAAAAGACTCTTTGACTTTGAAAAGTATTTACAGAGAGATTGTTGAAAAACCATTTATGAACAGGGAAAAGAATAGGGATAAGCCCCTTGATTTGAAAATAGAGTTTGAAGGATGTTAAAAACCACAATTGGGGAAGAATGACTTAAACTAAAGAATGACGACCTTGGCAAAGAAATGGATGACATGGAAGCTTAGCTATAGATTTGGACAAAATTTTGTAATAAGCCTTTACTTTCTCTCTCTTCTTTTTTTTTTTTTTTTGGTTTTTGAAAGTTTTGCCAATATGTATAAACCTTTATTAAGGAACAATCTAATAACCACCCTTATCCTTAGTAATAATGTGGAATTTCTTAATACCCCTGACCTTAAGGCTTCTCTTAGGGCTTTTGTGATCTCAAGATATTTCTTTCTTAAGGAGAAGGTAACTTACAATTAGTTTAGTTAAGGAGGTCTTCCTTATTAGCTCTCGGTCTAGACTCCTCTCTCGATTTTAGTTCCAAAAATTATAGTCCATTTTGTAAGTGATACTCCTTGATTAATCTGTTAGGTCATTTTTAGTTTAACCTTATGAATTTAGGCTTTTGGTCCAAGGGTTTAGAAAAGGATTAATGAAAAGGCTTATTTTGATAGAAATACTTTTATTTGTCTCGGATGTATAAGTCAAGAACCTTAGAAATAAATAGAAATATACTTGCCCTAATTTCAAAAACAACTTTTATTAAAGATAAATTATCTTTAAATATTGAAAGAGCTTTTGTTATGTAAGGGTGGTATTATGGGTGGGAAGGCCAAGTGTGAGAGAGGCTTCAAAATGGATGTAGAGATTTTGGGTTTTGGAGCTCAGACTGTAATTCAAAGCTTTGTGTCTTTCGAGTTATTTAAGCTTTGACTTTTGATTTGATTGCCTTTACTAGGATATGATATAGCTTTTCACTTTTTCTTGGCTTTACACTTGAACCCAACTTTCCAACCTCTTTACCTCATCTTTTTATTTTTTATTTTTTTATTACTTTGCCCTACTGTTCTTTTATTGTTCTTTCTTTTTCTTTTGACCCCAAGTCTCCATTGCTAAGTTTTTACCTCTTAAGAATTTAGGGTCCTAAATCCGTAGATTTCTATTGTATGGGCTCGGGTGAGGTAAGTAAAAGCTAGAGGTGTTTAAAAAGGGTATGGCTCTTCCTTATTTCAAAAAGACATAACATATCATAAATAAAATTTTCTTTTGAATTTAGTGATATTAAAGCATGTACAAACCAATTTTAATCCCTCACTCCTTATCAATGACCCTAACCTTTGAATTTCCCTATTATAGGGTGGTTCTTGATAGGGTTTGAATTTAGAAGTTCTCCAAATAGGTCCAATAGGGTGAACAACAGATGATTGTGTTTAAGATTTAGAAATGAATGCCTAACTTTACTTTAATCTATGTATCATATTCAAAGTGAACCTCCTTTAAGGAATGAGTTTAAAGTATTCTCACCATTATGTCGCTCAACTCTTAAAGTGTTTCAGGTTAATGTATAAGATACAACTTACCTCTTCTCATCCTAAACTTTCAAAAAATGAGTTATCGGTTTCTTAAGGAGGAGTCCGTTTTTTATTTGCCCAAGATTAAGTTTTGCCCCCCAGTTTCTCAAATCATGCCTTAGTACTTGATTTTGTGTTTTGGTTTGATTTATGATTAAGCATGGCTTTCTAAACAGGTTAAGGGTTTTGGCCTAGCTTAGTTATTTTCAAAGGTTGAGAATTATGCTCAAGTCGACTGCCTTGATGGGCCATGGTTCATGTTCAGATTAGTTACTTGGCTTAGTGGCTTATGTTTAAGTGGGTTGGTTAGATAAGCCCAAGTTTTGTGTTTAAGTTGAATGCCTTGCTAAGTAGCTTATATTTGGGTAAGTTACCTGAATGGGCCTAAGGTTGGTGTTAGCCAAGTGGCTTGTGTTTAGATTAGATGGTGATAAAGGGTTCGTGTTAGCCTTTCTAATAGATAAGAGGAGCTGGTGTGGTTTGAAAGCCAAGTGTTTGTGCTAGTTGCTTAAGTGGACCAAAGAGCTCGTATTTGTTGAATGGGCTAAGGGGCATGTATTTGGCTTCGTTAATAGGTCAAGGAACTTCATGTGATTTGAAAACTAAGTATTTAGGTTAGTTACTCAAGTGGGCCAAAGGCTTAAGCTTGTGTTAGTTCCTAAGGCCTATAAGAATTTATAGTCGTTGGCAACTTTTCTTTTCACTTTTTTGTTTTCTTTTTCAAATTTTTTTGTTTCTTTTAGAGAGAGAAAGGTAAAGTTTTATTTCCAAAAAATAATTTACAAATAAGGATGGTGATTTTTGGGTTTCTATTTACAAGTCTATGGATTTTATTTACATTTCCTTAAATGAGATCGAATAGTGGTTAGATAATTGTTTATTGAATGACTATTTACAAAGACGAGAATGTTAAAGAATGACGAACGATGAACGATGAACTAAAGAAAGCTTTATTATTTTGAAATAGGAAGATTAGAATACAAAAACAAAGGCAGAGAACCTAGCATTTATTTAAGAACTTTATTCTAGGCTCTTTAGATTTGAACTAGAAAGACCCTACATTAAATCTCGTATATAAGCCTTGAGGTCCTCTATCATCTCAAAAGTATCCCTAATGACTTGTGCCAAAAGGGACCTTAAGGCCTAGTTGTAAGCTTTAAAACACTCGAGCTTTTCCTTCAGATAAGCAATTTCATCTCTCAACACCTGTTCACGAAACCTAAAGGTGTCTAGTGGCCTATTGCTTGTTTAATCATTCACTTGGTTGTTTACCATTCTAAGTCTACACATTTTATGGATAAGGATTAGTCATCAATGTAATGAAAGAAAAACAAAAATGTGGAAATATGTAGATGTTAGGGTTGTCTAGGCTAATATATTACTCCTTAAGTTACAACCCCACTGTAATTTTCAAAAACTTATTTACAAAACTCTTGAACGATTAGTAAGGTGGTGATTTCTTAAGGGTAATGTATTAACTCAAGCTTAGAGGGGAGTATATGCAATTAGGGTAGGTTCTAAAAGGTTCTTAATCTCTATGACCTCACTTGTTAAAGAACATTTTCATTAGTCATATTAAGCTTAAGTGAGGTAGCTTATCAACCTTGAGTGATCGTTACACCATAGCACTCGAAGCCTACATAATAGCCTCTCTCCTAAGATCTCAAGATGGCTTGGGTTTGATCGTATCTACCCTACATTTTTTATGCAACAAATGAACCCCTATGTTCAGGTGTATGTTATTTACAAAATGATTATGCTAATTGGAATAAATATATACATGAAGCCAACAACAAATAAACAAATGAATATACAAATAAATAAACTAATAACTAACCTAAAAAATAAAAAGGCGGGGGGGGGGGGTTTAAAAATTAGGTGTCTATAGAAATGATTAATCAATGGGCTATATCATAGGTTGAGGTTTTTCATACTTAAACTCATTTAGACATAGACATGAGAAATGATATGACAGCCTAAATTGTTAGCTCTAATATAAATGCTAAGGTAATGTAGTAGAAGAAGAGTCATTTTGCTCTAATTTAAATGCTAAGGTAGGCCCATTCTTGAAGACCACTAAATAAAGACAATACATCATTGTTTTGCTGAACTGAAGGTAGTAGTGAGTATTGTAAAGCAAAGCATCAAGGCTTTCTTGGTTAATAATATTCTAACTAGGTTTAGGATTCCTTACTTTATTATTATGAATGGCCCACAGCTTAATGTGGACAAGTTTAGAGAGCTTTATGAAACTCAATAGATTAGATTATGTTATACATCGATTATACACCCTAGAGTAATGGACAAGCTAAGGTTGTAAACAAGGTCATTTTTAAAAGTTTAAAGAATAGGGTGAACCGAGCTTATAGTTAGTGGACAGATGAGTTACCAAACGTCTTATGGGGTTACAAGACTACGTAAAGAACTTTAATAGGCTATACTCCTTACTAATTGGCCTTTGGATCTAAAGTAATGTTATCGATTAAACTCCAAGTAGAAAATGAAAAGTGCAAGAGTTTAAGCTAATGACCTCATGTATAATGATATTAGCCCCTAAGCAACTTTGAACACTATCCATGAGACTCAAGCATTGGCCTATCAACAAAGAGTAGCTTAGTCTTATGATTAGTATCAAGGAAAGCTAGTGATCTGGTCTATAAGAAGTTAGAGGCCTTGGGAGCTGGGGAATATCAAGGAAAGCTAACTCCAATATGGAAAGACCTTATGAGGGTAAAGGAGATGGTAGGGAATGGACAGGCTTATAGATTGGAGAGACTTGATGGATAACCCATTCCTTAGGTATAGAATGCTAACAACTTGAGGCCTTACTTCAAATGATTAGTTCATTGTAGAAGATATGTGAATTTCTAATCTCATGTTGAAGATATGTAGATTTTTTATTTTATGTTTAGAATTTGTTTGTATTATGAATGATGGTTGTTTTATAATTATGTTGTGAATTTCCAATGTTAGGTGGTTAACCTATGTGTTGATCTATTATGTGCTAGTGTTCATGTTATGAATTGTTGGTGCTAATTAATTGACCTAAATGATAATGTTCTATAGTTTCAACCTTAATGAAGTTTTCATTTATTCAATGTCCTTTAACTTTATTTTGTACTACACTTTATTCTAGCATTCTTTATAACGGTACAAACATAATTTGAAAGATACTCAACCTAAAGGTCCTTGTCAATTCAAACTAATGTGCATGGTCAATGGACCTTTTACAAAATTCATTATAATGAAAAAGCTAAAATGGCTATAAAGTGCTACTCTTATGTCCTATATTTGATAGACAATGGGAAATGGATATCCGTAAATCGCCATATCCTAAGAAGAATTCAGACAACGAGATGTAAAGCCTTAAACTCTTTTGAGAGTGATAAGCACATATTCTATAAGTCCTAATAAAGGATGATGAGCTATTTGAAAAGCTCTAGGTCCTCAATTGACGATGAGCATAGTGCTCTAAGTTTAATTAATAAATAGATAAGCTACTATAGACCTACACACTCTAAGTTTACTAAATAGATGACGAGCTATTTGGAAGCACTAAGTTACTAGTTAGTCATAAACACAACGCTCTAAGTCTTACTATAAGCAAGGACAATAGGCTAAATGGAAGCCCTTGATTACTTAACAACTAATTGAAAGAGCACACAAAAATCATAAAGCAAAAATAAGTAATATATTACCAAATGCCTTAAGTTAACAAATAAGTACGAGCTAATACAGAAGCAAGTCAGATTCAATTTAAGGAGAAAAGTAAAAGATAGACAAGTTCCTTAGGTGACTTCAACAAAGGTCTAGCAAATTATTTTTACATCATGTTAAGGTTGGCATCTCGACTTGGGAGAAATGTAAAGAAATAGTAAACAAAGAAGCAAATAAAGGGACACTTCAATTCCATACAATTGACTGGTTGGGGACTTATGTTTCATCATCATGAGCTTGATTAGGGTTAATAGTGGGATTGGAAGGAAGATTTGCAACATAGATCTTTAAGACCTTAAGAACATCAACAACCTCTTAAACATTAGTAAGAGTAGCTACTATGATATTAGTGCCATTAGTAGGTTGACCAACCACTTTGGTTTTAGCAACATTTCCATCAGTGGTAGGTGCTTCCTCTCTTTGACCTCACTTAGTGAAGTCTAGATAACTCAGATCATAATTGGGGTAATGGATTAAAATCTCCTCTTGAGCTAGATTTACCCTAACTAACATCTTTTTAGCTACGAGATTAATATACTCTTGGCTCTACTAAATGTCATAAAAAGCCTTCTCATGAGCCTTGTCATAATTTAAACCTTGTTCCCTCTCAAGGTTTGCAATTTTGTTCCTCAACTCATCCCATGTGCCTTATAAGTAGCCAATTTCTTCGATATATTTTCCTCTAAGCTCTTTACCTCATTCTATGCCCCTTATAGGTCAGAGATGAGATGACAATTCTTCTTCTGCTCTTCAGTTAGAGTAACATCTTACTCTTCTTTTTGCTTAGCCTCTTAGTTTGCTTTATCCTACAAACTCTTTACCCCTCCTCCAGCTTTGTTTTCTCTTCCCTCCATTTCTGTTGGAGCTCCAAATGCTTAGCCTCAAGGCTGATAATTTGGTTTTTAATGTCTTCAGTAATCTAAAACAAAATACAAAATTTAATAAGTTGAACCAGATTAGAGTGTGATAAAGGACCATAAGGTGAATGTCTTATATCTTTCTTCTCCTTTTCCAAAGCTTCAAAAATAATCATCAAACATTGAGAACATTAGAAAACAAAAGCAAAGTTAGAAGAAAATATAAATACCTTACATGCAAGTGATACTTAAAGCCCTTAAATCATAAAATTTCAAGGTAGCCAATTGCAATAAATTGTAAAAGCCTTAATTCTAACAAAATTTAATAGTATTTATTAGACAACCAACATCCTCTACAAGATGGATTCCCCTTACCAATTCCATACTAACTTTCCCTTTCTAAGGGCTTGATCAATAGTACAAATATTCTAATAAGGAAAATTAGAATCTCTTTGTACTCCTTGTTAGAAGGTGTCATAAGTCCTAGTAGAGTAATAGGGACTTCCTTAGTAATCTTAGGATCCTTTAAACGGCTATTAGCTTTGTGATATTTCTTCTAACCTTCCTGAAGGCCTTTTCCCTTGGTCAAATCTCTTTTCAAGGGTAGACAATCATGCGCATTGGGTTGCTTCCTCGATTTAGTAACCTTCAAGGCCTTTCTCTTTTGAGTAACTTTTGTTGTTTGTGTTTCCTTAACAGCTTTGGTGGTGTTACTGGTAGATTTTCCGGGTTTCTTGGTAAGAACCTTCTTCACATCCTCCCTTTTCCTTTCATTACCAACTTTTAGCTAAGCAAAGAGATCCTTTGAGCTATAGTCTTTTAATGCCATGTCTACAAAGAAAACTAAGGAATTAGGTTAGGAAAATATTAGAATGAAAGAAAAATGACTTATAGACTCTATGCCAAGCATGGGCAAAGAAGACCACTTAGCTTTACAAGTAGACATGAAGGTCCCTCCTCTTGTAGGCCTATTCACCACGGCAAAATTACAAATAGCTTGTACCTTGCTCAATAATAATACCATCATTTATACCCTCAATATCTTCATCTTGGGTAATACTAGCACCCTTAAGAGCTCTTATTTCATCTCTAGGAAAGACTAGAGCATCACAGGAATACTTTTCTATGATGGTGTCCTCATCCTAAAGAAACCAAATGTTGTTAAAAGCCTCCATGATGGTGTCATTAGCCCTCTTATCATTAGGGAGCAATTTCTTTGTATTGAACTGTCTAATTGGATGACTCCAAACTGTATGGAGATCTAGATTAGATTCCAACCTACCTATAACCTTCTTTTTCTTCCAATCATAGATAAAGGATTCTAATGCTATCAAAATCTTCCTATTGGGTTAAGCACAAATGTAAAACCATCCATTAACCTTCTTTACGGTGAAGAAGTAACAAAATAAAGTTATAGTGGCCTTAACCTCTAAGTCCTCACAAATGCATTCAAAAGCAACCATCGATCTATAAGAATTTAGACTCAACATTCTTGGAAAAATTCAATGATATGTAAAGTACGATCTCCAGAAAAGGGAGAAAAGAAATCTTAAATGAACCTTAAAGTACTATTCAAAAAGAGCAAATTCATGATACCAAGCAAGGTTATACACTCATGCAGTTGAAGCCTCTCTATTCTCCAACTTTGGACGGTAGATTGGAAATTAACCTTCAAAGCATTGAACTCTTTCTCTATCATTGTACTAACAACTCCGTTAGGATTCATATCATACTCAATACTTGCATATAGGGGAATCGCTTAGGTGCTACCTTGATCATCTAGTAAGTACTCATTGAAGGGGAGTTTTCTAATCCTCTTATAGGAGTCGAGCTACTAGCCCTTTAACCCTTAAGCAAGCCTAAAGACTAGAAGGCTTAACGAGACATATTCTTTTACTCTAGTTGACTCTTGCTAAGGCCAAGTACTTTCTTATTGAGTCACTCCTCAGGTCGTACCAAATGACTACCAATCTCTTACAGATAGAATGTCGAGAAACGGATGGCCGAAACAACATCCAATCTTCCCTCATGCCTAACCACTTACTTGGCTTCACCCTTACCACCATGCTGAGAGGGAGACCTTAGACTACAAAATCCATCCCTACTTGGGCAAGCTAGCCAACCATACTGTTTTGTCTATAGCTTCTAACAATCTTACAATATAGCATACCTACATATATAGGACCACATGTAGAATTTACCCTACTAATTGTTGCTTTTGTAAATATTCATTTTTACCCTATATTGTTGTACATTACTACTTTAAGATAACCCCCATTTTGTCTCTTCTCTTTTAGGCAAGTTGCCTGAAATTCTTAGGTATAAATACCCTTTGTATTTGTAAGCCGCAAATAAAGAGATCATCATTAATACACTTGAGTACTTTTCCTTTCTAGTGTAAATACTTTTTTGTTTTATGCTTGTCATCACTCTTATCCTAACTCTTGAGCAAGGTGAGGTGGCGAGTAATCTCATCGGACCGATTCATGCAATAGATTAAATTGTATTATGAGTCCTCGGATGTTCCATTTATGTGTCATATCCTCTAGAGTTGTTCATGAGTTTTGCTTACTTTTCATTCGTCGCTCATTCCTTTTGCACATGTCCTCCATTAACTCTTTTGAGCTTTCTACAAGTTTAGACCCATCCAATAATCGGCCTTGTTAGTTCTTGGTCACGATTCACAACATCCTCCATGACTTAGGGACATAAACTTTAACTAAACTTGTAACTCTTGACAAATCCCATTGGCAATTACCATTGATGTCCGCTACACTAGTGAGTTCATCTTGCGAAGAAGAATTACCTAAACTATGCGTATTGGTCAATTCTTAGCTTCGCTATTGAGCATGAGTTGAGTTTTCTAATTGTGTTAAAGACATAATTACCTTGATTGAAAGGCAAAATGTAAACTAAGGAGATGATATGAAAAGCTAGAATCACCGAATTAAAGGAAGCAAGAAGAAAGATTATGAATATGAGATGTTAGAAGATGTAAAATATGAGAAGGAATAAAAGAGAAGAAGATGCTAAAATAGGAGAACAAAAAGACGATAGGGAGTTTAAAGGAAGATTTTAGGATTCGTGTAAAATGCAATTACAAACTATCTCTAGCCATTCGTTTATAAAATCTTAACAAAAGTCAAATGGTCAAAATAAAATTATAGTAGTAAGGGCACGCATGGGATCTAATATGATTGCATGTTTCTTGATGATGGAAATATGAAGCGTCATTGACTAAACGCAAAGCTTCCCCGATAAGTTAAGTGAGAGACAAGTTAGCTTCACTAGAAAATGTTATGACCATATTAATAAGGTAAGAACAATTAGCTCAAATATGAGAAAGTTGGGATGTCTTAAAATCATCATTTATGCTGAGAAAGAGATCCATGTTGAAAGATCGCACCAATGAAATGCTCTCCCACTAATTAATGAAACTCATCAAGGACAGTTAAAGGGCAAATGTTGATAGGGAATTTTCGTTAAGACATCTAAGACCTAAGCTAACATAAAGTGACAAACACCCAACCTATTGATTCACATTTTGTAGTTTTTATACTATGCTCCTAACCTCTTTATTTATTGTAACCTAGTTCTTCAGAGTTAATCAACTTAAGAAGCTTGAGAGTAAGTTGGGCTAAACAAGTTGGATTAGCCTTTATTAGCTTAGATAAATGACATAGAGCTCCCTAAAACCTGATCAATTAAAAGGAGTTCAAATTTGAACAAGAGGCATGAACAATTAGAGAGTTTGCAAGAATAACCACCCATTAGCCACTAGAATGCCATCTACATTTCTAAAAATTAAGGAGTGGTTTTAAATTCAAAAAGGACATACATGTGTATTTTAGAGGCAATGGTTATTGAGAAAGGGGTAATTGTCAACTATAAACATAGCTCAGCGTATATTCATAAAGCTTATTTTGGACACTCTTACTCTACTTACTTTCTTTCACTTTTCTTCTCAATATACAATAATCTTACTTAAGCATCAAAGTGGTTACGTCGAAGTTGTCTTGATACCTCCATAACCTAACTTTCTTTCTTTTGTAGAATTCTTGTTTGATAAGTGTCCCAAGACTTCATAAAACCAATTCTCACTATCAACATTAGTTAGTGTATGATTAAGGTATTTATACCAAGAGCTAGAAACCAAGAGATAGTAGAACATAATATAAAACTATCTTTCGAAACAAGTGTACTAGACTCTCTAATTTGGGAATGATCCACTTCTGTTTAAAGAAGAAGTTGAACATGATATGTATATGCCTCGAGACCTTTAGAAGGAGTAGAAGGATAACCTATAGTTCTTGTAACTAGACTTGTGCATCGGTTTAACCCGACCTGGAACTATCCTTGAATTGTCAATTTACAAGTCGATAAGAGAGTAAACTAGCGATTCAAGGAAAGGTTCAACGGCCCTTAAACTATGAGTTTTTTTTTTTCTCTTTTTTCAAATTTCCCTTAATTATTATAAATAATTTGTGAACTATTTGTCTTTTTTTTTTCCAACTTAATATAAAAAATTATGTTGTTTCTCGTGAATAAAAAATTTCATTTCTATTTAATTTCTTTCAATCTTAAAATGATTCGTTTGGATCGTATGAGCATGAATGTGGGATATTATATATTACACATAGTATATACTTATTTGCATTATACATATATAATATATTATATATTGTATATAGTATGCTTGCATTATATATATAGTGTATATATATGTGAGTGTAGTATATTATATATTATTTATATTTTTTACTTTTAATTTTTGAGATTGGCTTAACCTCAAACCATTGGGCCAAACTACTAGTTCAAAGGGTAGTTTGGCTCAATGGTTTGATCACCCACCTAAGGTAGGCTCGAGCTGGTTCAATGGCCTGACTGGCCAATTTCAAGCTAGTTTATGATTCAAAACTAGCCCTTGCACAAGTCTAGCCACAACTATCTATTTGAGATGAGGTAGATGATAACATGTGTATATAATAATGTTGAGAATATGTAGGCCAACCTTAGAACTAGTCCTAACTTTCGAATCATTAAACGTGTTGCATAATAGTTTACCTTATTGGTTAAGCGACTAATTAACATGAGGGGTAATAAGGAATGGGCTTTGAGAAGGAAAAGCTAATTAGTAGTTAGTCTAGGCATGAAGTTAAAGGGAGCTTAAAGAGTCGATGAGGAAAAAGTATCTTAAGTACCTTTAGCTCTAAGTAACTTTCTAGGATGAAAGTTTTGTTAAGGAGGTTTTTTTTTTTTTTTTTTCCATAGGAGGTGTGGGGAGATTAAGAGAAGGAGGATTAAAATGCTTGAATTTTACTTAAAACCATTTTTATAAAATA
Organism: Lumnitzera littorea; assembly: GCA_024138015.1. NCBI lineage: Eukaryota > Viridiplantae > Streptophyta > Magnoliopsida > Myrtales > Combretaceae > Lumnitzera > Lumnitzera littorea. Next base: position 83,089,962 of record JAMXBB010000009.1, read on the forward strand.
TATCAAACCTAGTGGCAATTTTGAAATATTGTTAAGGTGCCAAGCACACTCTTTTCTTTTCTTCAATTGAAACTATTAATAGTGACTCTCCCTTAAGCCCTAATCAGACCTAAAATAAGGGACATTCGATCTACTTGCAAAAATAATCAGATAACTTATTTTCAAATTCAAATTCCTCAGGGTTGACCAAGTCTTACCGAGCTACAACCAATTCCTCTAAGTTAATCATAGCTAATCCAACCTACTCTAGTTAAGATTTTCTATGTTGCTTAGATATATTTAGCTTACTAGCTTTCTTGAGCTAGTCAGTTCTTATAGGGTAGCTTAAAGGAGCTTGGAAATATGGAGCGAAAGGAACTACAAGTGAATAAGTAGATCAAATGTCCCTTATTTTTGGTTTGATTAGGGCTTAAGGGAGAATTACGATTAATAGTTTCAATTGAAGAAAAGAAAAGAGTGTACTTGGCACCTTAACGATATTTCAAAATTGCCACTAGGTTTGATATATTTTACTATTAATAAGTTGCATATAACCGCCTATAGGTGAAAGGGGAACCAGGAGAGGAGACATTAAGCAAATAGATAAGTGACAATCCTGACCATGTCACTAAGGTCAAAGCTAACATGCTACTTGACCTTTGGGAGAGTATTGTATGCTTTCTTCAATCTAATAGGGATAATTTTACCTAGTCCCATCCAATATGCTTGGGATCCTTAAGGAAGTGGTTACTTACAAGTTGAACATTAATCCAACTGCAAAGGATGTCTAGTAAAAAAAAAAAAAAGACATTTTACCTAAAGAGGTAAGTGGCTATAAAGGTGGAAGTTCGAAAATTATTGAAGGCGATGTTCATTAGAGAAGAATTTTATCCCCCTTGGTTAACTAATTGTGTTCTATGAAGAAGACAAATGGAAAATCAAGGATGCATATCGACTTTATAGATTTGAATAAGGCTTGTACAAAGGATTGTTTTCCTTTTCCCTAAATAGACCAACTGGTTGACTTAACTTTGATACATACTCTACTAAGCTTCATGGATACTTTTTTTGGGTATAACTAGATCAAGATGTACCCCTCCGATCAGGTACATACCTCTTTCATCACCAAATACATAGGAAGATGTTTAAACCTCAATTACATAGGAACATTGAGGTTTATGTGGATGATATGATCATCAAGAGCAAGACCAACAAAGAACATCTCGCTGACTTCTAAGAGACCTTTGACACACTCCAACGACACTATATCCTTAGAAATATGTGTTTGGGGCATCTTTAGGGAGGTTATTAGGCTTCATCATAACATAGCGAAGAATTAACACTAAAGCTAAAAAGATTAAAGTAATGTTGGATATAAAATCATCGAATTCCACTAAAGAAGTAAAAAGGTTGACCAGCCAAGTAGCAACACTAAATAAATTTATTTTTAAAATTGCAGAAACATGTATAAAATTCTTTCATTTTCTAAGAATCATTTCGAATTTACGTTGACTACCAAATGTAAGTAGGTTTTCAAGGCCTTAAAGGAGTTCTTAACCAAACCGCCGATCATGTCAAATCTAATTGATGGTGAAACCCTTTACTTGTATTTGTCAATGAGTGATTGAGCTCTTTCATTTATACTTATACGAACAGAAGGACAGATACATAGGCCAATTTATTATGTTAGTCATGTGCTGCAAGGATTGAAGTTACGATATACCAAGTTAGAGATAGGTTTGCCTTAGCTATTGTCATAGCAGCCAAGAAACTCTAACCTTATTTCGAGGCTCAGTAAGTTGTAGTCCTAAGTAAACAACCCTTAAACAAGCTCTATAGAATATTGACACCATAGGTCGGATGGTAAAGTATGCTTTGGAACTTAGTGCTCTAAGGATTCAATACCGACCTAGAGAAGCCTATTAGGCTCAAATTTTAGTAGATTTTATATTTGAGTTTGCTTGAACTCAAGGACTTATTGTAGATAATGTGGAGCCAACTTAGAAGCTGTATGTCAATGGATCATCTACATATGGAGGGTATGGGGCAAGTCTAATCTTAAAGGACCCAATGAAAGCTTAAGTTTCATATGTTTTGAAGTTCTGATTCCTAACCTGCAATAATGAATTAGAATATGAGGCTATTAGATATCTCTCAAGAATTTTGATAACAACAAAAAGAGAGGAATGCTAATGAATTGACAAGTGTGCAGGTATTCAAAAAATTCTTTAGGAAGTTTAACATTGTATTTTGAGTTGCATTCATAAACTTATTTAGAAGGTTTCATTCATTTGAAAGAGAAATGAGCATGAAAACCTTTAGAGAATATTTCAACAGTTTTTGTAAGAAGAGATAGTGTAGTACTTCATAAAATTATTTAAAGACATTGAGGTTAAGTAAACTGAGATTCTTCAAAAGATTATTTAAATAGTAGGTTTGGAAAAAATAATGTTGAAAAATAACGCAACATTAGAATCAAAGTGAACAAGACCTAGCTCCACTAGATTAGGTGTATTAAGAAAATACACTTAAACTCATTTTACTTAAGCTGGAATTAAGATCTACGGAGATTATTTCTAAGCAAATTAAATTTCGGATATAACTCACAAGAAAATATCTATGATTGGATAAGGATAAGGTTGATTTCGAATTTTCTAGGATTTCAATTTTAAAGCTTATCTACTATTATTGATCAAAGTATATCTACTAAGAGAGATTTGATAGAGATATGATTATAAGATCAGGTTTGAAATTCAAACTCCAAGATTTTCTCAAAATATCTATGGTTAACCTTTAGACTTTAGAATTAGATAAAATTAAAATGAAGATAATCCTTGACATATTTAGTCATTGGAAGACTCTAATATAAAAGAAGAACGGATTCAAAATGACGAGTACAATTCTAAGAAGGAAAAATATATACTTTATGCTCATCATAATCATTCTCTACCATCTAAAAGAGCACATAACGCTTCTCAATTACTTCTTCAAAGAGTTAATCAAAAGCTAATTATTCATCAATCCTCATTTCTATTTTTGTGCTAAAGTATTTTAGAGTTGTATTATTGTTATCACTTGTATTTTGTAAACATTATTTGTTGTTTGAGAAAAGTTAGATTAAAATATATAGATCTATAATTAGCCTAAATTATAAAGAGGCTAAATAGGTAGAGTAGAGTGTTGTGAAGCCTTTGTGCGGCAAATTCTTCTAAACTTCTCGGGATTTGTATGATTCAGTGTATCAAGTGAAACAGCACTAGTAAAGTAGACCGTATCTCTAGTAATAGAGTTGGAAGAGAGTAGTAAGCAGAAGGCCAAAGCTCTATAAATCTTAAGCCTAATATTCTCCTTCCTATCTCTCCTAATTTTTTATTATTTAATTGTGTTATTTGTGTTGAACTAATAAAGTACCACTATTCACCAATTAAGTTATTAAGAGGGGTATCTTCAACTTACATTCGAAAAAGTTTTAGTAATTTTAAAGATATCAACTCACTAATTCAATAATATGAAACTTTTTTATCCTTCCTAATGAAGAATTCAAGGACTCCTTTAGTAGATTCACTACTATAACTAAAGATCCTTTCCAAGATTTGGAATGTAATGAAAATTGCCATAGAAGAAGCTTTTGATCTAAAGAGACTAACTGTGAGTCAATTGCGTAGCAAACTTTTTGTGTATGAAGTTGATTTTCTCCAATCAGAAAGTACTTTAGAGGAAACAAAGAAGAAGACCATAGCTTTCAATACCAAAGACATAGACATTGATTTTGAAGAAGAGGACGGGGATGTGACACTTCTAGTTAGAAAACTCAATAAATGGCTAAAGAAAAAAAGTAAAAAAACCTTTACTAAAAGATTTTCTTCTAATAAAGATCAATCTAATGATGCATGTAAGGCAATCAAGGAAAACAAAGAGAAAAAGTTCAAAAAGGAAATTATATGCCATGAAGGCAAAAAGCCAAGACATATCAAGTATGAATATTCCATGTTAATCAAGAAGATGGAGAAATTTAAGAAGAAACACAAATCTTTGATGGTTACATGGAGTGATTTAGAAGATTCAAAAACTATGTCAGAGAGTTCAAAAGAATGTAAAGAAGCAAATCTGTGTTTTATGGTACTCTCAAAGGTGGATTCTAAAATTGATTCTAATTCTAATATAGAAGTACTTTATGATATATGTACTAAAATCAACAAATTGCTTACAGTTCTTTCTAAGTCAATCGACAAGATTTCTAAGCTTAAATTTGAAGTGAAGACATTGAAAAATGAAAAGCAAGCTCTCAATTGAACAAATCATTTGTTGATAGATGAAAATGATTTTTTGAAAAGAGATTTTGAAGGATTGCTTGTTGCTAGCAAAGCCTTAGTTAATGAAGATCTTATTCTGAAGAAAGAAATTAAAATTTTGAAAAACCGTATAGAGGATTTATCTAAGTTAATCAAAAACACATTTCAAAAGTTTGATGAAAGTAATAAGAAGTTACAAATGTCAATTTTTAGTGAAAGAATTGATAATTTAAAATCTAGACTTAGTTTTGAACTTAGAGAAACATCTAAAACAAGGAGAGAAATAGTATTTTTCAAACCATAAGGTAAAAATTAAGAAACAATAAAAGAAAAGGAGAAAGGCAAAATAGTTGAACAAATAATACTCTCAAAACAATAATAAGTATCCTTTTAGAGGGTATAATAGAAGGATAAACAAAGGGTATGTCAAAAAGAATCTAAGTCAAAGGAAAGTGGTAAGTAATAGGTATATTGAGGAAAGACTTCATGCTTGTTTCCATGTAATAAACTAGGACACATAGAGAAATATTGCTTTTATGAAAAATAAAAGCTCAGCAATAATTAAGGTCCAATTGAAAAGTTAAGCTTGAATTTTCATGAACCCAAGCTTTGTTAGGTTCGTAAATAGACTTGATTATGTTGTGATGTGTGTAGAAACATGAGGCTAAGTTAAAAGGAACATGATATCTAGACAATGGATGCTCAAGATACATGATAGGTGATGCTTTGTTGTTCATAAACTTAAAATTGAAGGAAGATAGATATGTGAAATTTGGTGATGATGGTAAAGGTAACATAATTGTGATAGGAACAATTGATTTGGCTCCTTATATAATTGAAAATGTATTATTGGTTAAAGGATTGAAACATAACCTATTAAGTATAAGTTAGTTGTGCAACAAACAATATAGAATAACATTGAAACATGACAAATGTACTGGTTTTAATAAGGATGGTTTTAAGTTGTTTAAAGGATTCAGAGCAAAGAATGTTTATTTAATTAAATTATTAGAAGTTTCAAACAAAAGTTACTTTATAACAATTAATGATAATACTATACTTTGGCTGAAAAGGTTATGACATGTAAATTTTCATTAACTTAAGAATCTATCTAAAACAACTTAATTTAAGACTTACCAAAATTGCATGCTCATGAAAATATTCACTATACAGCATTAAGAATGAGATGAATTCATCATCACATAAGAGTAAGAAAGTTATATCCACTTAAAGACCTTTAGAGTTATGACATTTAGATTTGTCTAGTTTAACTCGTACTTTAAGTCTTGGAAGAAATAAGTATAGATGTATCATAGTAGATGATTTCCCTATATTTACTTGGATCTTGTTCTTATGCCATAAAAGGGATGCATTTAAAAGCTTTAAAAATATTTTCTAAAAGAGTTCAAAATGAAAAAGGCCTTTCCATCATTATTCTACAAACTAATCATAGAAAGGAATTTCAAAATTCAAATTTTATCTCGTTTTGTGAAGAAAAGGGAATCACTCATAACTTTTCAACATCTTACACTCCACAACTGATGTGCCTGGGAGCTTAGCAATCACTAAGACTTACTCTATGAAAAGGGAACCAAATTGGTCCTTTGAGATATTGAAGAAAACTAGAATGGAACGGTCGACAAATGTAAAAAAGTAGCTTGATGTGACTTACAAAAAAACACAATACGACTTAATACTTCGCTTGATGTGATGCACAAGCTAATGTCAGGGTTCACCTACCACTAATCTCAAGTTACTCAACAAGATTAGATAAGAGTGTAAAAAAATGCGCTCAGAGAGGAATATCTTATAAGAACAAGTATATTCAATATATGAAAGGGATGTAAGATGTTTCGGCTACAATGAAAAGTGACTATTTATAATAAGTCTTTAGGACAACATTACAAATAAGGAAAGTTACAAAAAAAATGAAGAAGAAAGGGATTCATAGTATGTACATAAGGGGTAAATAAGACAAATGATGAAAATGAATAATAGTACAATGTCAGAAAAAGCGAAGCATAGGTGGTAGCTCATTAATAGGTTCAAATTAAGGAATCTATGAGCACAATATTTGAGACGGCTTTATGATGTAGCAGTTGTAGATGTGCAATATCAGGAGTTATCGAGATGAATGAGAAATACCACTGTATAGTAGGTTGAAAGAGAAGGATCTAGCTTGTAGAAGCCTCAACTTCGGCATTTAGTAAGTTAGTCTCAGCATATGAGGGTTTGGGTGGTTGAAGTAGGGCTTGATGTGTATGGTCCTTAGCCTCAGCACTTAACAAATTGGGTTTAGAAAATGAGGGGTTGAAAATGGTACTACGATTAAGATAGAGCGAGGTACATTCGATTTGAGACCTCAATGAGTTCACCCACTATTCTTACGTATACTTTGTCTCATCCTAGGTAAGTTGATGAGAGAGAATCTTTCAGGTAAGAGATTGGAAGCCTCAGAGGCACATACAAGTTAGAGGGCTAATAATTGATAATCCATCAGCTCTCTAAGGTTATTGAAGATTTGCCTTCAAATCGTTGTCTTCTTCTTTCTTAGGAACATTTGGTATTAGATTAGTAACATTGAAAGTAGGGGACACATTATATCCTTTAGGTAGTTTAAGCTCATACGCATTATCATTGATACGCCTAGGGATATTATAAAGTATATCCGACTTGGGGGATAACTTGTTCATCCTTTTTCCAAGGAAATGCTCCTTGCTAAGGTAGATCTAAATAAGGTCTCTAAAACTATAAATGACTCGCCTCCTTCCTTAGGTTCCTTGTTCTTTCTATCGAGCCATAGTCTTAGCCATTTGTTTGGCAACCTTCTGATGCAATTTTGGAAACTCCTCAATGTGTTGTAGGTTAAATAGACTTTCTTCTTGGGTAGTTAAGCAAATAACCATATCTAGGTGTAAGTTAAGGGTAAGTCCATAGACAATCTTAAACGGTAGCCTTCCTGTTGAGTTATAAGCTAAGCGGTTGTAAGCTAACTCAACAATAGGCAGGCATAGATCCCAATTATGTAGATTCTTCTCAATAGCAACTTGCAAGAGGTTGTTGACTGTCCTATTTACAACTTCAATTTGCCTATTTGTTTAAGGGTAGCAAGAAGTACTAAACATGAGCTTAGTGCTAAGCTTCTTCCATAAGGTCCTCCATGTAGCTACACAATCGGATACAATACTTCTTGGTACTTTATGTAGCCACATGATCTCTTATAAAAAGACTTTAGCAAAAAATAAAGCATAATTGGTTTTGTGGTAAGGGATGAAGTGACTCATCTTATTGAATGGATCAACCACCACCATAATTAAGTCATGCCTTCTTGGAGTTCTACGTAGGCTAAGGATGAAACCCATGCTTAGATTTGTCTATGGCTGTTCAGGTATACGTAGAGGTGTGTACTCTCCATATGGCTCCTTTCTCGATAATATCTTAATATAAGTTTTCCTTTTACTAACATCGATAATAACCTTTACAGTAGATAAAAAGGGCCATCCTAATATAAGGGGTACCTTAAGGTTCTTGTTGATATCTGGAGTAACAAAGTTTACTAGAAAGATAAACTTATTGACCTATACTAGCACATCCTCAATGATTCCTCTAGGGTAGGTGACTAACCTATCAGCAAATTGAAATATCAAATCCATACTTCAATCACATAGAGCACTCTTAGTTAGCTGGATGTATTATTTAAATTGTTGGTTTATTTTATCAGATTTTATCTTTCCTTCTTTAAAAATAAATTCAATTGCATGCTTAGCATGGAGTAGAAAACTGTAGTTTAGTAAATATTTTGAACAAGACATGACTTCATACTCATTGATTATATTTATTATAGGAAGATTATACTAAAGAGTATCAATATTTGGAGGTAAGTTTAAATGGAAGATCAATATTTTTAAAAATATAAAAAAGGGATTAATATTTCAATAGGTAGTTAAAACAAGAGATTGCCATTATAAAACTATTAACGATAGCTGATGTGACTGTTCTTTGCCACATGATGTTGACATGACACTCACATGACAAATACCTTAGCACTAACGTGTATAAATAAATAATAAAAATGAAAAAATATATATAATTCATAAAAAATGAAGAAAAATTTGAAAATAATTTTTAAAAAAGAAATAATAATAATAATGATAATAATAATTGTCAAGTATGAATTTATTCCAGTTTTTATATATTTTCTTTAACCCATTTAGTATAAAATCCTAACCTGTTTAATACTAACCCTTAACTAAGAGTTAAGAAAAACTTGATTTTTTTATTTTGAAAAATTGTTTGGAGTTGTCACTTGACCAGAGTTGAGAAAAAGAGTTAAGATATAACTAATTGAATGGATTGATTATAATTTAACTATCACTCTTTCAATAAAGCCAATTTTTGAAAAGGTTTTCAAACTAGAGATTTTGGATTCGGAGACTACTCTATTAAACCTTAATCGAGTACCACTTTTACCTTCCTAAAATTAAGTTTATTTTTCAAACTACCATTTCTGACTAATTCTAAATTTACATTTAAAACTATTTCTATTTGCACAAATAAAAATAGCAAATCGAAATTATTTACAAGAGGAAAGATAAAAATAATTTCCCATTTTAAGTTGTCTCGTAAATGCTTACGCACCCTCTCGTAAGGCTCAAATTTTCTATAGTTCATTCCCAAAAACTTTAATGCGTGTTGGTTTATTTTAATTTCTGAAAACTAGTTGAATTTATGTTTTAATTCGATTCAAGTTTATTTAAGAAAATTCAAAAGGGTCCTATAATGTTCTATTTTAGTTTTAAAAATTATAAAACACCCTAGTTTTGAAATTTTTTATTTTATTTTATTTTTTTGAAAAATGAATTTTCTTAGGTGGCAAAACATTTATTCACTTTTTTTATTATATCACTTTATTTATTTATTTATTTATGTTTTGATCAAAATAAAGTAAAAAAAAAAAAAAAGCTAAGCTTCACTATCACTTTTTTTTTCTTTTTTTGAATTTTCTTTTTCTGATTACAATAAATTTACAACAAATAAATTAAAATTAAAAAAATACATGAAACTGAATAGAAAAAACACATTAAAAACAATAGAGAGAGAGCCAAACATGGACAACAACATGCAGATTGATTCGAACATGGGTATAGATCGAGTTGTTAAGTTGTAAGTTAGGTCCCAGCCAGGTAGCGCAATAAGAGAAGAGTAATGGCAAGAGATGGTCACGATTTAAGCCAATTAGGTAGGAATTTTACACGAGTTAAACCAGTTTCATGTGTTTTTTTATTCGACTTAGTGGGTTTAAGAGTGATGCTGTGATTGATGTTGGCCTTTTAGGTAGTAGTAGCCAACAATGACCTTGGTAGTGCATGGTGGTGATTTGCTGGGGTTATAGGAATGGTATGGCTAAGGTTCTTGAGGTTGGCAGTTATAGCAATGTGGCTTATTTAAAGTAGGAGTGAGTAGAGGATAGGTTTTCGAAGTTGGAGGTGACTGTAGCTAAGGCATCATAATGGTGAGCTAGTAGAACAGCTTAGGAGTTATGGTGGTTGTTATAAATGGTATGACTTAAATGCTTGAACAATGGAGAGTCCAGTGGTCATGTTTCCTTGTATTGAAAGTGATCATCGAGCAATCACTTTTAAAGAGAGAAACAAATGGTGTAGAAAGAGAGAGAGACTAATTCGAGCTTTTGTTGATGATGGAAAAGAATAGCCAATGCCCAATTTATACTAATTGAATAGTGATCAAGCTTGGAAAGTCTTCAATGGCAGTGAATATTGAAATCAATGATAGAGGATAACTTGGCTTGATTTTTGAATTTGAGCTTGAATGCGTGTAAAATTCCAATCAAATGTATGTCCTTAAGCTTGTTTTTGCCAAAAACATCAAGTAGGAGCTTCACAATTACATTAAACAAACTTGGATCATAGCGATTCAAGGAGAGAGAAAATCCAAGCATTTATATATTTTTTTTTTCAATCTTCATTTTAACCTTTGAAACAAACAAATCTAGATGAGTTATTGTACGTTATGCATAGTACTCTAAGCCTAACATACAATTCCATCATAAAAAAGGCACAAAGTGCCTATTAGGAGACTAAAACCCTTAACCTCTCTCTTTATTGCAATACTAAGACCAAGTGTCATACCAATTGGCCTATAGGCCTGTACCTTGTTTTCTTTAGCCAACAAATTTCATTTAATCTATAAAGCAATAAAAACCAACTTAATAATTTATGTAAAAACTCAATACAATCCTAAATTCATATTTTTCTTAAAAGCTATTTTTGTAAAAATATTTTAATTTTTCTAAAAATCTATTTTCCTGAAAAAAATCTATCATTTTATTTTTTAATTATTTTTTTCTTTTTTCAATATTTTATGTTTTTTTGTACTTTTTTTTTCTAAATTAGGACCTTTTTTCCAATTCTAAAACTACAAGGAGAGACAAAAATGGGGTCTCTACAATAATAATAATAAAACAACAACATCAAGAAGCATTTATAAAATCATAATATTAAAATTATAAAACTTAAATATTCATTTATATAATTAATCAAAAAATAAAAAATAAGAAAAATTAAGAAAATGCTAAAAAATAAAGAAAAGGGAAGTGGCCATCCCAAGGTTAGGAGGTGGTAAGATTGACTACCATGTTGCTTGATGTGTTGTCACCTACATAGAAAAGTGGGTGGTTCAACCTACCAAACGACCATAGGTAACCGCTTATGGCTAAACATCTAAAATAAAAAAAAAGTAAAAAAAAAAAAAGGAAATCCAATTGAGTTGCATGACTTAATTGCGACTTGATTAGATTTTCTATTCTTTTTTATTTAATTTTTTTATAAAAGTAGCCATAGGTGCCTATCTACAGTCATGGAGGTCGAACAACCTACTTCTCTAAGTAGGTCATGACCTAACAAGCACTAGTGGCCAATTTGGCCATCTAAGGGTAGGGGGTGGTTAGTGACCCCTTGAAGGGGGGTGTTTTGGGGTGGGGTGGAATTAAGGGGCCTTTAGTAGCCACCGACTTACCCTTTATCTCAAGGTGGCCGATTCCTTTTTTATTTTGTTATTCTACATTTTTTTTATTTTTTTTAAATAAAATATATATATAACATTTAATATATTATGTATTGATACCTAATTCTCATTCAACCCGAAGCTTAATTCTAGCAAAGGCCCATCAATTCCAGAATGGATCATTTCCCTTCTCCCTTGCTCTTGCCTTCCATGTGTCCCAGCTTGCTCTCTCTCTCCTTAGATCTCGAGAAGAGCATACGAGAAGCTATCCTTTCAAGGACTTAAGCAAGCATAAGGTCAAAATCCTTTTCTTAATGCGTAAGGACCATAGCAGCAAATCGATCGAGTTTAGAGTTCAAGGAGCCCTCCCCTTCATTTACCCGAGCGAAGATACCCTTAACTACGTGAGCCCCCCGATGTTGGGCTCGCCATTGATGGGCCACTTGATCTACTAAACCCAGATCCTCAGTCCCTCAACATGACGCTCTACTCCTAACTCATTAACTGCTGTTTGACATCCATTGATGGGAGTCAGCCTCAAAATATGTCCAACCCAAGGCTAACCTGTTCAAAGCCGATGCCGACCCTCCAGAAGAAGATGTCAAACAATTCAAGGCCAAGGTCGAACAACTTTCGTCGTGGACGAGCAAATGACAGAAGACTGATGGGAAGAAAAGGAGTCACTTGACAACAAGTCTATCATCTATCGAGAAGATGGGATACCATAAAGCCGAGTACTCGAGACTAAAGAACCACTTGGCATAGCTCTAAGAGACTCGTGCTGACTAATTCTAGAACTCGGCAATTATGGTTTGACCTTTTTGGTGAGTTGCCCAAACACTACAAGACTTCAGCAACGCCTTCCCGTACATCTAACTATTAACCCTGTTTGGTTCGAATACTGCTCCTTCTAGGACATGCTAAGTGATTGCATGCCGACCTTTCTTGTAAAACACACAATTTTATATTCTTGTATATGTTTTTCATTTATTTTATTTATGGGCCCAATTCTTTAGGATTTAAGGTCTTGTATACTATTTATAGTTTTGCCACTAGGGTTTAGGACTTACAATAAATAGCAACATCAGTAAATGTCAAAAGATAGACATATATATGGAGATATATGAAAATTGATTAGAAAAGTATATTCTTGCATTGGGAATCTTTTCCCTTTTTTTCTTTTACCAAGGCTACTCTTAAGCTAGCATTTATCGAATTAGTGAGTATAGATTAAGCTCTTTAATCTCTCCCGCATTCTTATCGATCTTGCCCTTAAGATTGTGATGAACCCTTTCATTTGAATCGATTAATTAGTTACATCTAACCTTCATTTGAATCCTAAGCAACATTTAATGTTTGTGAGTTGTATTAAACCCTATTTTGAGCTCAAACCCCTGATTTTGTTTGTGTTTTGGTGCATGGTATCCATTCACATTCATCGTCGAAACCAACCATCTCTCTTCCTATCCATCAAACCCATTCGACCCATTTTAGGATTTTTAAGATCTGCTGCTTTGATCCTTATCATCATGGTATCAGAGCTTTGGGGAGACACGCGTGTTAGTGTTCTTCACAGTTTAATTTATGCTTTGTACATCTCTGTTAATCATTGTTCTGTAGTGTAGTGTGATGTTCATAGGAGTTGTGTTTGTCAGTAGTAAGTAGTTGGAGAAGCCGAGTAGTGGTTGGTTCTAGGTTGCTGTAATTGTGTTTTGTTGTTTGTTTGATTTTCTGGAAAATTACTCTACGGACAAGAATGTCGAAGGATAGTGTCAACAACACTGGTGACAGTCCTCACGGAAGTTTGAAACGATGTGTTGATAACTTGGAATATCAAATCTAGAATCTCACTTATTCCATCCAAGAACTTACTAGTTTAATCAGAGGCTGCAAACGTAATGATCAAGAGGAAGGAAGGGAGTGAACACCTACCAGTGGAAGTGGTTCCAATGAGCTTAGTAATGATGAACGACAAATGAGAAGAGCTACCAAGCCAAGAAGAAGAGAACGCCATCCTATGCTGAGAAGAGGTAATGATTGGAGTATTGACTCCAAGTTAAACCAAGGAGCTCAAAGAGGAGTACTGAGGTCGAGAAGAGACATTGTTGAGTAGAACCAAGGTGAATTGACCAACTTAAAATGCAAGGGATGAACCCTAAGCACCTAGCTAAGGACTTGACAATGCTAAGCTAAAACTACCATCTTTCAGTGGGAGTAACCAACTTGAAGAATTCCTTGATTGGGTTCCCCAAGTCGAGAAGTTGTTCGAGTATTATGAGTGTGATGAACGAACAAAAATTAAGCTGGCTTCACTATCCCTTGTTGAATATGTGAGTCTTTAGTGGGATAAGCTAGTTGCCAAGCGAGATGATAAAGGAGAGGAGCCAATCAGAACTTGCAGGCTTATGAAATGCGATGGGAATTAGCCTTCGACTACATCCAAGCTGAAGTTGACCTATCTGAAGTCGATGCCGACCCTCCAGAAGAAGATGCTGACCTGTTCTAACTCGAGGCCGAACAGCTTTCATCGAGGTTAAGCAAATGACAAAAGGCCGAAGGGAAGAAAAGGAGCCACTTGAAAATAAGTCTATCATCTGTTGAGAAGACGAGAGATCATGCAACGAAGGAATGGGGACCAAAGAACCGCTTGGTACGACCTCGAGAGACTAGTACCGACTAATTCTAGTACTTAGCGATTATGGACCAACCTCTCTGGTGTTTCGACCAAGCCACGCAAGACGTTAAGGACCCCTTCCCGAACTCGTACATCCAACTACCGACCCTATCTAGTTTAGATATTACTCCTCCTAAGACATATTGAGCGACTGCATGTTGAGTCTTATAAAATGCATAGTTTTGTATTCTTGTATATGTTTTCCTTTATTTTATTTATGGGCCCAATTCTTTTAGGTTTAAGGCCTTGTACATTATTTACAGTTTTGCCACTAGGGTTTAGGACTTACTATAATTAGCAACTATTGTAAACATCAGATAGACATAGAGATAGATAAACATATACAAAAGAACATACAGAGAGTAAATCTTTCCTCTTTCGAGCAAGCCTATACTTGAGTTAGCATTTGCTAGATTATTGAGTGTTGATTAGACTCTTTAATCATACCCACGTTCTTACCAATCTTGTTGTCAGATTGTGGTGAGCCCCTTCATTTGAACTGCTTAGTGAGTTGCATCTAATCTTCAATTGAACCGCTTAGTGAGTTACATCTAATCTTCATTTGAAACCCTAAACAACATTAAGTGTTCATAAGTCGTATCGAACTCTATTTCAAGCTCAAACCCCTGATTGTGTTTGTGTCTTGGTGCATGATATCCATCTACATTCATACTCAAAACCCTTATTCTTACTTCCTGTTCTTTACACCCATTCTTTTCAACTGACCCACTGCATCTGCCGTCCTTCCTTTTTTTCTATCCTTATCATATTGGTATCAAAAGCTTTGGGGAGTCACACGTGCTAATGTTCTTCAAAGTAGATTTATGGTTCTAACCTTTCTGTTAATCATTGTTACAGAGTATAGTGTGTTCTTCGTAGTAACCGTAAGTAGTTGCAGAAGTCGAGTAGCGGTTATTTCTAAGTTATTGTAATTCTATTTTGTTGTTTCTGCAATTTTCTAGTTAATTACTATATGAACAAAAATGTCGGAGGATAGTGTCAACAACATTGGTGATGGCCTTCATGGTGATAGCCCTCATGGAAGCTTGAGACAACGCGTTGATAAATCAGAATATCAGATTTAGAATCTTACTGACTCTATCCAAGAACTCATTGGATTAGTCAGAGGCTATAGATGTGATGGTCGAGAAGGAAGAAGGGAGCAAACACCCATAAGTGGAAGTAGTTCTAATGAACTTGATCATGATGAGTGACAGTCGAGAAGAGTTGCTAAGTCAAGAAGAAGATAACACCATCTAATGTTGAGAAGAGGAAATGAAAGGAGTGTTGACTTCAAAGCAAATCAAGAAGCCTAGAGAAGACAACTAAGACCGAGAAGAGATGTAGCTGAGGAAAGATCTAACAGAAGTGGTCAAATCGAGGAGAATCGACCAGCTTGGAATGCAAGGGATGAACATCGAGCACTTGGCCAGGGACTTGAAAATGTTAAGCTAAAACTGCCAACCTTCTGTAGAAGTAGTCGACCTAAAGAATTCCTTGACTAGGTTCCCCGAGTCAAGAAGTTATTTGAGTGCTACGATTGTGATGAACAAACAAAGGTTAAGTTGGCTTCGTTATCCCTTGTTGAATATTGAAGCCTTTGGTGGAATAAGCTAGTTGCCAAGCGAGATGCTGAAGGAAAGGAGTCGATCAGAACTTAGAGGTTTATGAAATGATTGTTAAATTAGTGTTTTATGCCGACCTACTTTAAGCAAGAGATGCTCTATGCTTTCCAACACTTGAGACAAGGTCAAAGTACTGTTGAAGAGTTACAAGAGTTTGAGACCTTAATGACAAGATGTGAGATTGTCGAGCCATAGGACCGCACCATTGCCAAATTCTTGAGTGGACTTCGAGATGACATTGTAGCATAGTTGAATTGCAATCGTTCAACTCTCTAGATGAGCTAATTAATTTGGCATTAAGAGAAGAGAGACAAAAGAGAAGAAAGCATCAAAGGCTAAGTAGCTGACCTTAATAAGGCAACCCTAAGCATGAGAGGTATGCCAAGAGAAGGTAAAAAAGAAGATGGAGAAAGGAGAGCTTAGCCGACCAGTTCATGCTAAGAAATGGATTGCCGAGAAAGAAAAGACACCCAGTAGCAAGGCTCCAGAAGTGAAGTACTTCAGATGCTTAGGCTACAGACATATTGTGTCCCAATGCCAAAATAAAAGGGTCATGGTCTTGAAGGGCGAAGGGCTTAAGGCTCAAATTAAAAGTCAGAGTGATAAGAGTTCGGAGTACCAGTTGATAGAAGAAGATGTCTATCTCGAGGACCTTGATAAACTCTTGGTTATGGCAACACGAGCTGACCTGAAGGAAGATCCTGGATAAAGGGAAAATTTATTTCACATGCAGTGCCTAGTGAATGGGAAGACCTGTTGATGTGAACCATGAGCAAGAACAAATAAAGTCGGTCGTTGAATAGGTCTAAGCTTGCAAAAAGCTCGAAAAGAGTCAAGTAGGAAAGGTACAAAAGGGTTAAAATAAAGGATGAAAATAGTAAGCAAAACCCACGAACAACTCTAAAGGATATGACGCACCAATGGAACTTCCGAGGACTCATGGCACAATTTGATGTGACGCACAAATTGGTTCAATGAAGTTACTTATCACCTAACCTTACTTAAGGGAAAGGACAAGAGTGATGCCGAGAGTAAATAATAGTGTTTACATAGGAAAGAAGTTACTCAAAAAGTGTATTGAAGATTATCTCATCTCTTACAACTACAAGTACATGGGTATTTATACCTATAAACTAAGGCAATTTGCCCAAAGGGGAAAAGACAAAAAGGACATTTCCTAAAAAAGCAATGTTACATGATACAAAGGGTAAAAATGAATATACAAGGAAAACAATCACTGGTGCTATAGATTCTACACATAATATAGCACATGTGGCGATGCTGTATTGCCAAGGTTGTTAGTAAATGTAGACAAAAAGTATGGACAGATGGGTTTATCCAAGCAAAGATGGCCTAGTCAATTTGGTCTTTCTCTTTGGGCTTCTCGATAAGGAAGAGGCTAAATAATTGGTCAACTCGGCAACATAGTGTAATCGCTAACTCGGCATACTACACAATAATAGGTGGTCATACGATACAACATTAGAGGTGACTCGGCAAGGAGGTACTCCGCTTTAGCAGGGGTTGGTTGGAACATAAGGATTCGTCATGCCAACCCCTCTAATCCTCAACCTCGGCTATAGGTCAGGGGCCGCGTAGCTTGATTCCCATCATTCCTTCCGAGTTGTTTTGGATTTGGGATCAAATCTAGATGGTGTTCACTCAATTCTCCATCAGGGTGATATAGACTAAAGTTGGTGATGTTAAAGGCATCAGAAACCCTATAGTCCTTAGGCAGTTCCAACCTGTAGGTGTTGTCACTAATTTTCTAGAGGATTCTAAAAGGTCCTTCCGCTCTTGCGAATAATTTGTTTCTCTTTTTGTTCAAGAACCGTTCCTAGCTGAGGTGTAGCCATACCAAGTCTCCCAATTGAAATTGTTTTGCCGACCGACCCTTAGTCTTTTCATGCATTCTTCTGGCAGCCTGGTTGATGTGGCGAGTGACCTTATCATAGATGTGCTGAAGGGATTATGCCCTAGCCGAGGCGTCAAGGTCCTCTTATGCAAGTACGAGCACAAAGGCATGGTCAAGGGGCAAGTCGGGATTGAATCCATAGACCACTTCGAAAGGGGTCTACTTAGTGGTGTCAACAAAGTAGCCTTGAGCTTGAGAGGTATGCTAAGAGAAGGCATGAAAAGAAGATGGAGAAAGGAGAGCCTAGCCAACCTATCCATGCCAAGAAAAAGATTACCGAGAAAGAGAAGGCACTCAGTAATAAGGCCCAAGAAGTGAAGTGCTTCAAGTGCTTAGGCTATAAATACATTGCTTCTCAGTGTCCAAATATGAGGATTATGGTCTTGAAAGGTAAAGGACCTAATGCTCAAATAAAGAGTCAGAGTGATAAGAGCTTGGAAGATGAATTGATCAAAGAAGATGTCTATGTCGAAAATCTAGATGAACGCTTATCCTTGACGAGCTGACTAACCAACCAGAAGGTAAATCTCGGATAATAAGAGGATGAGATCGACTTCGACATAGTGCCTATGAAGGCCGCGAATCTACTTCTTGGCCGACCATGGGAGTTTGAACAAAAAGTGACCCATAACGGATTCTTCAACACTTACATTGTTCAAAAGGATGGGAGGAGCTATCGCTTCGACATAGTGCCTATGAAGGCCGCGAATCTACCCAATGAGCATTGAGGAAATCTAAAGACACTCAGCACACATGGTAAAGTAAAAAGGGAGAAGGACCTTATTTAGCATCCTTGCCCATACTCAACGGTTAACATCAAGGATGACTACCTTTCAGACCCACGGTAATGATGGGAATCAGCCTCTGACTATGTCTAAGCCAGGGCTAACCTGTTCGAAGCCAAAGCCGATGCTAACCCTTTAGAAGAAGATCTGAATAGTTCAACGCTAAGGCTAAACAGTTTTTGCCGAAGATGAGCAAATGACAGAAGACTGAGAGGAAGAAAAGGACCCACTCGACAATAAGTCTATTGTCTACTGAGAAGATGAGTTACCGAAGGCTAAGCACTCAAAACCAATGAACCACTCGGCACAACACCAAGAGACTTGTGCCGATTGATTCTATAACTCGACGATAATGGGCCAACCTTTCTAGTATCTTGGCCAAACACTTCAAGACTTCAAGAACTCCTTCTCGAACCTGTACATCCAATTATCAACCCCATCCGATTCAGATACTACTCCTTCCAGGACATGCCGAGTGATTGCATGCCGACCTTCCCTATAAAACATACAGTTTTGTATTCTTGTACATGTTTTTCCTTTATTTTATTTATGGGCCTAATTCTTTAGGATTTAAGGCCTTATACACTATTTACAATTTTGCTATTAGGGTTTATGACTAGTTATAAATAGCAACATCTGTAAACATCAAAAGATAAACATATATACGAAGATATATGAAAATTGATCAAAAAAGTATATTCTTGCGTTTGGAATCTTTTCCCTTTATGTTGAGCAAAGTTACTCTTAAGCTGGCATTTGCCAGATTATCTAGTATAGATTAAGCTCTTTAATCTCTCTCACGTTTTTATCAATCTTACCTTTAAGATTGTGGTGAAGCCCTTCATTTGAACTGGTTAATGAGTTACACCTAACCTTTATTTGAATCCCGAGCAACATTTAGTGTTCGTGAGTTGTATCGAACCCTATTTTTAGCTCAATCCCCTAATTGTGTTTGTGTTTTGATAAGTGATATCAATTCACATTCATCGTCGAAACCAACCATCTTACTTCCTGTTCATCAAACCCATTCAACCCATTCTAGGTTTTTCAAGATCTACTACTTCGATCCATATCATCCAAGGTACTATCAATCCACCTGATGTCTTGTAAAGGTGCTAGACCTACCATTCATAAACATAGCGGCTAGCGTAGTCATGGCTAATGATCATCGCTAATTATAGCTTTTGAGTTTTCAAATTTATAAACCTATAATCTATCTTTAAGTTAGCTCAACAAGCAAGTGTACCTATCGTTTTGTAGCATGAATAAATATAAGGTTATCTCCATGGCTACAAACACTAGTACTAATAAATCTTTCTATGATCTAGCAACCAAATTTATCAAGTGATGAAAAGATTAAAATATCTAATTTACTAGCTAAATTACGCTAGTCCACAACAACTTTTATTCAACACAAATGCTATAGAAACTATTAACACTACAATGATTAATATACGGACTTACTTCACCACTTAGCACGATACTATCAATATATTTTTTTTTTTGTCCTAATACTTATTATCTATGGGAAATTACAGGTATGTAAGCATTCTTCTCAAAATTACTCACTTCTAATACTAATTCTATCTATTAGAATCTTTTATAAATTAACAGTTAACTTGGATTGCATTAAGATCATGTTAAATTGTCAATTTCCTTAAGAATGTAGCAACTTTCCTAATAATATCTCTACTATCGGGAGTAAGGTGTTCCTATTATAGACATCTCATTTTTTTTCATTTTTTTAGTAGTTTTATTGAGGCAGAAATATAAAAAAAAAAAAGAAAAATAAAAAAATAAATAATAATAATAATAATAAAGAAAAATTGAAAAAATAAAATAAAAATAAAGTAACAATTAGCTTTGAGTTGAGTTGTATTGAGTCAAGTCAAGTCAAGTCATGTAGGGTTGAATTGGATAATGGTGTATGTTCAATTTAATAAATTTTAAGTCATTGAAGGATTAGGCTTTATTAAAATATTTTGGTCCAGTTCAATATAAAGTACATTTTTTTTATCTAAATTATATTAAGCTAGAATAAACTTAGGATTTATTAAGTAAACTATTGGGTTAAATCAAATTAGACTGAATTGGACCAAAAAACTAGAAAGCCCAAATTGAGATAAGGTTTTTAGAAGTTAAGTCAAATCTTCAAAGAATAGTTATTGCATCTTTCGTACCTAAGATATGAAAGATTTAATTATAGGTTTATAAATAGTAAGTCTACGGTGACGTTTGACACATTTTATCATTACATATACCCCCTACTATCACAAAAACACTAGTCCATATCTACGGGTTACACGAAGTCCACACATATCTATACTCCCCTGATTACACACCAATACACCAACTTATACTGTCTCACACTCTATGTAAACACAAATCACACCAAAGTCCATGCCATAATCACAAATCACGCCGAAGTTCACTAACTTGCATTGACCAAAGTCAACTCGCCTATACATACTGAAGTTCACTCGTTCGTACTAACTGAAGACCACTCACCTAAAGACTGGCTAAAGTCAATTCACTTGTACATGCCCATATCCTAATAACATACAGACTACCTCGTCTCAATTGATACGTCCTTACCCCCTAATCACAGCATTATACACTCCATACACACTCATGACATACGCTGATGCCATACCCTCATTGCACACATACATCTACAACACGTCATCAAAGTTCACTCATACACGGTTGCCTAACACGTTCTACAACCGCATTACACACTCACATGCCCTCATCACTGACCCCCTAATGCACAGCCCCACAAACATTGACCCTTAACCAAAACAAACACACCGATAGACCTCCCGATGCACACACAACATATTGACAAAGCCTTCAACACACACATGCATGCTATTGTCACTGACCACATGACACATATTGTAGTCCCTGAATATGACATACATATACATTGACTTTACAACAGCCCCTCACCAATATAGTACCTTCGCCTATACATAATTGCTCACTAAAGCACATCGTATACAATCAATACAACGTTGATCATGCGTAACTCTAACAGTTTAGGTAATAAAAATTATTATTTTCATTAATTTCATTTTTTTAGTTAATTTAATTATCTTTTACTAATTTGATTTTTTTTAGTGCAAGTTTTTTTATACTTTTAAATAATCGTCATATCTTTCGTAACTTTCTTAAACAATTTTCAATTTTAGATAATTTAGCTAGATTGCATTTTTAATTAAAAATTGCATTTTTTTTTAGAAAAAAATCACGTATTTAAATCATATTTTGTATATAGGATTCGTAAAAGATATGTATCTAAATCATATCTTAGTAGATCTTGTATATAGGATTTAGAAAAAATATCTTTTGACATGTAGTGATTTTTTTTTAAATAAAAATATCTTAGCTAAGAATTTCAAAAAGATTTAGTTAGTTAAGATTTTTATAAATAGATTCGTGTAAATTAGATTTTATAAGGTTTCTTTAAAAAATAATAAACAGTTAAATAAATGTAAATCTAGCTTCAATTTTCAAATCTAAAAGGAATTCACCCACTAAATATTTTATAAAAAAGAACTACATTGGTTTGATTCCGACTAGTATATACGTAGACACTTTCAAGGCAACTGTCTAAAAAAAAATTTCTTGAAATTCATAATAAAAAATTCATTTTATTTATATTCTGTATATCTTTATATATCTTAGTATTTCTTAGAAAAAATATAAAAATAAAGCACATTTATTTTTTTTTTTATTTTTGTATAATGACTTAGTATTAATAGGTTTGCATCTAAAATTAGTTTTTTTTAATTATTTTTCTAAAAAATTATTTTCATAAAAAATATGTAAATCAATGGCTAAATTAGAGTTTTATTATCCAAAAACCTTAATTTCATTTTTTACTAGTTTAATTGGTTAGGGACTCTAATTTTACAAAATATTTGTTTTCAAATCATTTTTTAACAGAAAATGTTTCCCTAATTTTGTGTCGAGTAATTTATATTAAGCAAACTGAACTTAATATAGATTAAATTAAGGAAAACCGAAATAGGGCCCAAAAAAATTAGTAACTCTACTAAGGAAGCTTAGTGGGTTAGCCATATAAAAATTTAAAATTAATTGATGGGCTTTTGTATTATAATTGTACTAATCGATTTTTAGTGATGTAGGCCTTAAGACAAACCTGGCCCAATAGGCCCCTATTGGGGAATTAATAGTCATTGTTTTATTAGCAATCACTTGCATGTTTAGATATGGTTAGACCAAAACCACCTTAGGAACTTAGGATGGGCTACCATTATGTAACCTTTAGGTCGTTAGGATCTTTACTCCCGCTTGGCGGTGATAGGTAAGCCCACTTAGGCTTCGTTATAGCCTACTAGGTTTTTCTTCGGAAATCCTTGGAGTTATTGAGTCTAAGACTCGTAGACCCTACCATTCTGCATCATTCTTTTTGAAAAATGGGTAGTTATTTCTAAATTATAGAAAAAGCTTGATTAAATTGTGGTTGGTTCATCGTCCTTTTTCAAAAAAAGTCAACAACCCTTATTTATGAGTATACATGAGCTACATTTTTTTATTTTTATATCTTATTTTGAAAATATTTATATATAAGGGTGCTTTTTTACCATGGATTCATAATACTTCCTATAATTTATTCATTATTGGCCCTATTGCATTACATGTGTGTGCAGCATATTGCATTTTTTATATATTTGACTTTTTTTATGCTTGTTTCTATGTGATTATTTTATTTCTTGTATTATATATGTTTTAGTTTTTATTGTCTGTTAGTGAGTAAAAGGTTGCACAATTTTTAAAATTTTTTTTTGAAAAGTTGCAAAATTGTTAATATCATGTATAATCTTTTGTAAAATTAATAGCTTTGTTGTAAATAATCTCATCATTTTATGTCTTTATGTGATACAAATATGGAAAGTCAAGATAGTGTGAATCCTAAGCCCATCCATGAGGTTCAATTGGATAAGTATTCTTTCCCCAAGGCTATCCTAAAAGATTGCTTGAATCAGCTTCCAACCGCTAAGCAAGATCACATTCGCAAAAAGATCAAGCCAATCATGTCCCTCATGTGGTTCCAACTCCATTAGCCTCTAATTCAAGCCCTTATTCATTATTAGGATCCAAAATCTATAGCTTTCAAGTTTGGCCCACATGTGTTAATGCCCACTTTAGAAGAATACTTGTAGTTAATTAGTGTCCTGCCTCTCAAAGCAAGCATAACAATCCCGGATCTCAAAGTCTAACCCAAGAAAGCTTTCGTAACCTTACTGGGAGTCAAAAGGGTAGCCCTAACACTGTTCTTATCTTCAAAGGGCAAGAAGTGTCTCAACATCTTAAGACTAGTAGAATGGTTTTTAAGTCCAAACACTTATCATAATTATGGTCAAATCTTTTGTAGAGGATATGAATCATGGGTCAAAAAGAGCGTAAATGCCTTTACCATAGCAGTATTCAGGACAGTGCTGTTTCCCATCAAATATGGTCAGGTCCAATACAGGGTAACCGAGCTAATAACCTAATTCTTAGCTGGTAAATCCTATATACCAACGTTGCTAGTAAAGCAATTCAGGACACTTACCCTCTTAAGGAAGCAAAGACATAGGTTCTTCACAGCTAACCCTACAGTTCTTATTGTGTGGTTTCTTAATCACACACAGGGGTATAGAGGGAATCTTCTCATAGCGTCCTTAATAGAAAATATGAACTTGATTGACGATTTTGCCCATCACTTTAAGGTACCAAATGAAGCTTAGTTTAAGGGATGGGTATCAATCATAAGCAAAATGCAACTAGTAGATTTTATGTGGATGGCTAGGTGGAGTAACTGCACTTGAGCCATCTTAGGGTGCATCGATTATGCAAAGGTCCCTCTCATTGGCATTATGGGCTATACAGGGTACTTCCCAGCTTATGTCACTAAACAGTTAGGTCCCTTTCAAGAGATAGCATACAGAGACTCTTTGGACGATGTCACATTGAGATATCAAGATCCTTGTTTACCCATTGCTACTTTGATTGAACAACTAGCAGAGCTCGTGAAACTATAGGAATGGAGGGAAGTCAAGATGATAGTTAATGTGGGAACTTTGCGGGGTAAAGTCGAAGAATACCCGGCTACTAAGCAATTCATCTATGAACAGTTAGATAAGATTGGAGAGATATAGTATGAAGCTCTAGACGTATTTAGATACAAACTAGAGCTAAAATATCTTTCACCTATCAAGCAAACCTACTGAGACACCATACAAGCCAAAGTTGAAGCCCAATTCCAAGAATGCAAGAGAATAGTTGAAGAGTTAAATGTAGAGAATGGAAGATTGCTAGAGGAAAATCTATTCTTGAGGAGTAAGATTTGAGAAAGAGATGTAATGGTTTAAAGCCTTATGAGAGAAGTTGATGAAGCCCACCCTAGCTAGATCCGCCGACTCTTATAAATATAGGATTTAAGTTTTTAGGAAGATTAGTTAGGAGTTTTTTTTTTTTCTTTTCTTTTAGTCCTTTGTATATGTTAGATTTTGTGATTATTAATAAATTTGCAACTTCAAAACCTTTATTGATTGTGCAATCTTTTGCTCATTTTTTTTTATAGTTGCCTTTTAAATAAAAAAATGGAAAGAAAAAATAAAAAAAAAAAAACAAAAAAGAAGCCAAAAAAAAAAAAACAACAACAAAATTTTTCGTTCACAAGGATGCCTAAAACTTGGGTTTTCGTTTAAGATTTTGAAGATAATGCCTAAGCAAGTAGACCTAGCTAGAAGCCCGATATTCACTCGTTAAAAAGCAAGAATGTCAACTCAAGGCACTAGAAACATCGGTCAAGTTGAACCCGACCCAAGAACTATAACCCTGGAAGAAAATATGAACAAGATGGTCGAACAAATCTAAGCTCTCACCGGTTTATTGGAATTCTCAATGACAAGCAAGCATCTCAAGTCAAGCCAAATTAGAATCTAAAAGCAACTCCTCCCCCTAAATTGGATGATGCAAAATCAATTCCCAATGCTGAGATATAGAGGAAGGAGATTGAGGAAAAACACCAAGAGATGGAGAGGAAGTTTATGCAGAAGTTGATCGAGAAGATGAAAACCCTAGAAATGGTTAACAAGGCTTGAGTAGATGGGGATGATTAATTTAGAAATGTATGATGATGATGATTTCTCGAAAAGTTTTAAAGTACTAGAATTCGAGATGTGTGATGGGACCGGCTACCCGAAGCTCCATACTAGACTGTACATCAAAAAGATGGGAAAATACATAAAGTATGATAAGGTAATGGTCAAAACCTTTCAAGATAGCTTGACTGGGCTTGCCTTAACATGGTATGCCCAACTAGATTTGAATGAAAATGACACATGGGATAAACTGGCCCAAGCTTTCTACAGCCAGTATAAGTTCAATATCGAGGTAGCACTATCCATGTAGGATTTGAATAATCTACGAAAGAAGGCCAACAAAAACTTTAAGGAATATGCCTAAAGATGGAGGGGCATAGTGGCCAAGGTGACTCTATCCTTAACAGAGAAGGATTTGACTTTTGCTTTCATCAATACTCTTGGAAGCCCATACTACCAACATTTGATGGGATACCCTACTTCTAACTTTGCAGAGATTGTGGTCTCAAGGTGCTGAATCAAGAAAGCTATTGATACTAAAGGGCATCCTAATCCCAAAACAAAGGAGAAGAAGATGCCACCCGCAAGATTTTCCAATAAGGCTAAAGAAGCTACTGTAAGTGTTGTCAATATTAATAACCTTATCAAATTAGTAGCCTCATAACCATGATAAGAGAATCTAATCCCTTACCAAATTCGAGTTAGAATAACCGCTCGCAAAGGAGACAGTTTACTCATATACCCATTCCTCTAAGCTAGGTTCTTACAAGACTAAGGAAGGAGAATCTCCTAACATTTGAAATACCAAAGGAGGGACAAAGACCGAGAGACTACAACCTAGAGCTCTGTTGTGACTATCATTTAGAGCAAGTAGGGCGTTCTACGGACCAGTGCTAGAGACTCAAACATAAGATCCAGGATCTTATTGATTCCAAGTTGGTTTAATTAGACTTCATTCAAACTCTTGCTCCTAATGTGGGTAACAATCCTCTACCGAATCATGGATGCTCAATCAACATGATCATTATTGAAGTGACTGAACCAAAAGTTGATTTAAATAGTCTCCCCATCACTATTGAAGTGGTAGCTTAGAATCTGAAGCAAGTTAGATACTTACAGAATATGAATCTTAGAGATAAAACCAGGACTAGACTAATAATATATCAATTGCTGAAGGATAGGAAAATAAAGAAAGCTGACATTATGGCTATGACAGTTCCAAAACCATGAAAGAGGTATACTCAGAAGGAGCTTAAAGATAGGTATGAAGCTGGAGATTCAATGGTCAACACCTTAGGAGAGCTATCAAGAAAGTTTGAGTATTCGATTGATTACGCTGGTTCACCTATAGTATATGTTGATGAACCTTCCAACAGATGCGGTCCTGAATTTGAGGAAGAAGACAAACTTATTGCAGAGGCCAAGAAGATAGTTGAGATGGTTGGAATGATTAGAGGTAGGCCTAAACCTTTGGTTTTTTAGTACCATGGGAAGATTGAGAAGGTTGAAGAGTTGGATAAGCGTAAGAAAATTGCTTTTATTGTCCCTATATCTCCGAAGAATTACAAAGCAGCCCCTTTGGATTACTAGACGGTGAATTAGACAACCAGGTCCTTATCACCTATGGTCGATGGGCTTACGCACTTAAGATGAGTCTATGACCAAAATGAAGAGGCTAAGAGGAAGGCTACTGTGGATGAGGCTTCTTGAAAGATCTTTGAAAATACAAATGAAAAAGATCAAAATATTGCCAAGAAGATAGTGAAAGCTAATAAGTACAAGACTATGGATAAGTTAGCCAAAGTACCAGCCCAGATTTCCTTAATGGGCTTACTATTATCATTAGATACTCACCGAGAAGCTTTAATTAAAATTCTGAGGGATTTTAAAGTACTTGAAGGGATTTCCACTGAGAAGCTAGGATTAGTAGTGAATTCAATATTTGTAATGGACCAAATTTCATTTTCATTGGATGAGCTATGTGAAGAAGGAGACTAGCATACGAAGCCTCTTTTCATAGTGGTCAAGTGCATAGGGAAAATGGTCGCTTGGGTATTGATAGATAATGGGTCTTCACTAAATATGTATCCACTGGCAACACTAAATTTGCTTAGAGTAGATTTGGTTAAGATAAAGCCCAATTCGATTTTAGTAAGAGCTTTTGATCGATCAAAGAGGTAAATACTTAGAGAAATTGGGTTGTAAGTCGAGATCGGTCCACAGATGTTTACTATTCCATTTTAAGTCCTAGATATACTACAAACTTTCAATCTTCTATTGGGAAGCTGTAGATCCACTTAATAGGGGGCAACTCCATCTAGTCTACATTAGAAGGTGAAATTCATAGCTAAAAGGCAGCTAGTTGCTATTCTTGGGGAGTAAGACTATGAGATTTACAAAGAGACGGCTATTCTGCATGTCGAAGATGAAGAATTGGAGGAACCAGGGTTGCAGATTTTTTATGAGATCAACATGATTGAAGTGTCAAGATAGGGGGTATGGGGTCACTAAGAACAGCTTAAGCAGCAAATTGGAACGTTTAAGCTTGGATATGAGCCTATTAAAGAAGAGATCTAAGAAATAAAGGCTAAGACTAGAGGCAAGAGAGGAGATCAGCTATACCATGGTTATATAGATTTTTTAGATATCTGTCACACATTTCTAGTACCAACTTATGTTCAAGAACCCAAAGTAGCCAGTATATCTAAGTCTTTAGCTCAGTAATGCAGCATCAATCCAAATGAGAAGAAAGATATTGGCTTCCTAGTTTCCTTATGCAACTAGCTTTTCATTCCTGTTAATAGGTCTCTCTAAGAAAAGCAATATTAGATCAATTAGGAGCATTCAATTCAATAATTAGCCCAATTTGTTAGGCCTTTTCTTTTAAACAATTTCAATTTATTCAATAAAATTAGTTCCTTTCTTTCTATCAATTCTTCCTTATTATTTATTTGTTATCCTTTTGTAGTTTTTTTTTTTTTCTTTTTTCCTTTACTCTTCATATCTGATAAAAACAATGAACATAATGGATATCTCGTACATGTAAATGATGAAAGTACCAATATCACCTTCGGCCCTACTAAGTCAAACGCCAAAGATGATATTGAGACTTTGAGGGAAATACAAGAGAGTTTGTGTTGATTTGAACAGGTAGGGTGATTATTGATGAATCGATAGTTGTGATCAATTTGGGGATGCAAGAGAATCTATGAAACTTGAAAATTGGTGGTAATTTAATGGATAATCAGAAATAAGAGTTGTCATGATTATTATCGGAATACTTGGACATATTTGCCTAGCCTTATAAGGACATGCTTAGTTTGGATCCATTAATCACAGTTCATAAGTTTCCAATAAGAGAAGATATTAAATTGAAAAGGAAAAAGCTTAGGTAGTTTAGGCTAGATATACTCCTTAAGATAAAAGAAGAAGCGAAGAAATTACTACAAATTAGGTTCATATAAGTGTTGGATTACCCTAAATGGGTAGCTAATGTGATGCTAGCACTGAAGAAAAATGAGAAAGTTAGGGTATGTATGGACTTCTGCCATTTAAACCAAGCGACACCTGAGGATAACTTTCCTTTATTGCACATTGATGTATTGGTGGACAACATGGCCGGAAATCATCTTTTCTCATTTATGGATGGTTTCTCGAGATATAATCAATTCAAGATGGTAGAGGAAGATAAAATCAAAACTACCTTTGTTACTACTTGTGGAACGTTTTGCTATCGTGTGATGCTTTTTAGGTTAAAGATCACTAAGGCAATGTATCAGCATACTATGGTTACCTTGTTTCATGACATGATGCATTAGGAAATCGAAGCTTAGGTAGACAATATAATTGCTAAATCTAAGAAGGGTAAGAATCATGTGGATGTTTTGCAAAAACTATTCAAGCGGTTGAGAAAGTTTCAACTGAAACTAAATCCAGAAAAGTGCAACTTTGAAGTAACCTTAAGCAAATTATTGGGTTTTGTAGTCAGTAAAAAAGGAATCGGGGTGGACCTAGACAAAGTCAAGGAAATCATAAACATGCCTACACTAAAGTCTGTAAAAGAAGTATGAGGATTGTTGGGTAGGCTCAATTATATCACTTGATTTGTATCACAGCTAATTGATAAATGTAAGCCGTTATTCAAACTTTTGAGGAAGAATGCAATGATAGAATAGGGCGAAGAGTGTGAGCAAGCATTTGCTAGAATCAAGGAGTATCTCATGAATCTGTCAATACTGGTCACTCTTATACTAGGATAGCCATTGATTCTTTACTTGACGATCCTCCCTAAATCGATGGGATGTATGCTAAGGCAAAAAAATCAAACAGGCAGAAAAGAGCATCCTATATATTACTTAAGCAAGAAGTTCACAAAAGGTGAACAGAAATACTTAGAGGTAGAAAGAACATGTTGTACCTTAGTGTGGATGATGCACAGGCTCAAGCAATATACTCTTTATTATTTAGTGGAGTTGTTGACCAAACATGACCCATTGAGGTATTTAGCAGAAAAGCTAGCATTGATCGAGAGAATCCTAAAGTGGTAGATGCTACTATCCAAGTTTGATATTAAATATGTAAGTCAAAGTTCAGTCAAAAGGTAAGTAGTAGCCAATCAATTGGTGAAATACCTGCTAGAAGATGAAGATGATGGTTCGGAAGCTCAATTTCTTGATGAAAATGTGATGATGACAAATGAATTGGGTGGTGAGAAATCAGAATGGAAAATGTGTTTTGATGGAGTGGCCAATGTGTTCAGGTATGAGATAGGAGCAATACTAGTATCACCTGAAGGTAATCATTTCCTTGTGGCGATAAGATTAGCATTTCCATATACGAACAACATAGCAAAATATGAGGCTTGCATTTTGGGGCTTAAAATGGTGTTAGACATGGGAATACAAAGGCTTAAGGTGTATGGAGATTCTTCTCTTATAATTCTCTAAATCCTAGGAGAATATAAGATGAAAGACAAGAAGTTGATATCTTATCATGAGCATTTAAGTAGGCTGATTGAAAAATTCCAAGAAATTTCATTCACTTACATTCCAATAACCCAAAATCAATTTGCTGATGCATTGGCCACGTTAACATCAATGGTGAAAGTTACAAATGGGATAGAAATTTAGCCTCCGAAAATTGAGGTAAAGGAAAGACTAGCTTTTTGCTTGACAGTTGAAGAGAAGGAATTGAAGAAGCCCTAGTATTATGATATCAAAAAGTTACTACAAATGGATAAGTTCCTTGATGAAGCTAATAGGAAAGATAGAAAAGCTTTAAGGAAATTGGCTACTCATTTTTTATCAAGTAGAGCATCATTGTACAAAAGATCACCAAATGTAACATTGCTAAGGTGTGTAGATGATGAAGAAGTTGATAAATTAATAAAAGAAATGCATGAAGGAGTCTGTGGTCCTCATATGAATGGGTACATGTTAACCAAGAAAATCATGAGGATGAGATATTTTTAGATGATGATGGAATCAGAATGTATCAAGCACGTAAGGCATTATCATCTATATCAAGTATATGCTAATAAAATCAATGCTCCTCCCTAAAAATTAAATGTATTGTTTGGTCCTTAGTCTTTCTCAATGTGAGGGATGGATATGATCAGTCCAATTTCACCAATAGCTTCAAATGGGCATAGATTCATTTTTATCGTGATCGACTACTTTATTAAGTAGGTGGAAGTAGCACCGTATGCTATGGTGACCAAAGGAATGGTAGTCAGGTTTCTAAAAGAAGATATTATTGCAAGATACGATGCACCCGAGTCTATTGTTACAAACAACAAGTTGATGGCTAAAGTGTGCAACTAATTTAAGATTACTCATAGAAACTCGACTCCATATCGATCTCAGATGAATAAGGCAGTTGAAGCCGTTAATAAGAATATCAAGAGAATTATTGAGAAAATGGCGATCACTTATAGAGATTGACATGAGATGCTTCCCTTTGCTCTCATGGCTTACAAAACCGCAGTCGGAACCTCTACAGGTGCAACACCTTATTCATTAGTATATGGAACTGAAGCTAGTGTATCGATGGAAGTAAAAATACCTTTGTTTTGAGTGTTGGCAGAAACTCAGCTCGATGAAGTAGAGTGGGTGAAGAAATGAATAGAGCATTTGAACCTCCTAGATGAGAGGAAGCTTGCAATGATATGTCATGGTCAGTGCTACAAACAATGGATGATCCAAGCCTTTAACAACAAAGTGCGCCCGAGGTACTTTAAGGAAGAAGACTTGGTGTTGAAGAAAGTGTTGCTGAATGCAAAAGACCTTAGGGGTAAGTTTGCTCCAAATTACGAAGGCCTTTATGTGGTGAAAAGGGTATTATTAGGAGGTGCATTAGTGTTGATAGAAATGGATGGCCTAGAATTAAGAGGACCTATTCAGATGCAATTAAATTATATTATCCATGAAAACTGAGTTCAATAAAGATTCCAATTTTTGTTGAGAATTGTTGGTGGTTAATTTTTCATCGTTTATAAGTAAAGTTAACATCCATGAATGTTCTCAAATCCGAATGGTCATTTACCGACAAACACTTCACCAATAAACACTTATATATCATGTTTCTTAGCCTCATACACTTAAACATAAACACTTACCAATGAATTTAAGTCACCAAATAAACTAAAATCAAATGTTCTTAATGATTTAATCTTGTTTTTTTTTAAAAGAGATTTATTTTTCAGGATTCATAAGGAGGTGGAAATTGAGGCTTGACGATGACAAAAGCATAATCAAGACATGAGCATGCTGCAATTAAGCAAAAGGTTTCAATCAAGAAGAAGACCTTATTCCAAAAAGAAAAAAGAAAGAAAAAGAAAAAAAGAAGAAGAACAAAAAGAAGAGAAAGAAAGAAAGAAAAAAGAAGCAAAGCACAATGCCTTAATGATATTCTACAATCTAGATAAGCGAAAATCGAGAGTCAACGTGAGATAAGTCAATTGGGTGCTATCTATGAAATTCTTTATTCCGAGGTAAAATGATCGTAAAAGTCCTTAAAAGAGATATTTAGGAGAATTAAAAAGTTTTTTTGAAATCTTAAAGAGATTTATTCTCTTTGAATTATCCATTAAACCAAAACAAATCTCGAAAAGATCTATTCTTTTTGGATTATTTGCCAAACCAAAACAAGCTTTTTTGAAATCTCGAAGAGATCTATCCTCTTCGGATTATCTACTAAGCTAAAATGAGTTGATTTGACCCTCAATGATTTTTTCCCTATCCTTCCAAGATAGGCATCTTAAACTTTTGTCCTATTCTTCCAAGATAGGCCCTTTTAAGACTTTTGTCCTATCCTTTAAAGATAGGTCCCGTTAAAACTTTTACCTTGTCCTTGCAAGATAGGCACCCAATTTCCTATATCCCGTCCTTTCAAGATGATTTGTTATCCTTTACATTAACCTTTCAGGTTGAAATCCTTTATCAAGATAAAACCCCACTTAGCTTATCTGTACAAAGTTAGGATTCGACAAAAATGGGAATCTCTTTTATCTTTGTAGTGAAGTTTTAATTGAACTTCCCTATAAAGAGGGACAATTATAGACACCTCTTTTTTCCAATTTTTTAGTAGTTATTGAGCTATAAATAAAAATAATAATAAAAGAACGAAAATTGAAAAAATAAATAAAAATGAAGTAACGAGTCATTTCAAGTCAAGTTGTATCAAGTGAAGTAGTATCAAGTCTAGTCATATAGAATCCAGTTGTATTAAGTCAAATCAAGTCAAGTTGTGTAGGGTCGAATCGAATAATGATGTGTGTTCAGTTCAATAAATTTTAAGTTGTTGAAGGATTAAGCTTCATTAAAATATTTTGGCCCAGTCCGATATAAAGTAGATTTTTTCTATCTAAATTATATTGGGCTAGAATAAACTTAGGTTTTAATAAGTGGACTATTGGGCTAAATCAAATTAGACTGAATCAAGCCTAAAAAATAGAAAGCCTAATTTGAGATAAGGTTTTTAGAAGCTAAGTCAAATCTTTAAAGAATCATTATCACATCTTCCGTATATAAGATATGAAAGATTTAATTATGGGTTTATAAATAGTAAGTCAATGATGACGTTTGACACATTTTGTCATTACATACAACCCATGTCACAAAAACACCAATCCATATCTACGCGTTACATGAAATCCATACATATCTATACTCCCCTAATCACACACCAATGCAACGACTTACACTCTCTTACACTCCACGCAAACACAAATTACATCGAAGTTCATATGCTACAATCACAAATCACACCGAAGTTCACTCGCTTACATTAACTAAAGTCAACTTGCCTATACACACCAAAAGTTCAAATCACCTAGATATAACAAAGTTCACTCGCCTACACTAATCAAAGATCACTCACCTAAAGACTGGCCAAAGTTAATTCGCTTACACATGCCTGTATCCTAACAATACACAGACCACTACATCTCAACTAACATGTCCTCGCCTCCTGATCACTGCATAATACACTCCATACACACTCGCGATACATGCTAATGCCACACCCTCATTGCACATACACATCTACAACACGTCACTATAGTCCAATCACACATAGTTGCCTAACACATTCTACAACCGTACTATACACTCATATGCCCTCACTGCCAATCCCTTGCCGCACAACCCCATACATTTTGACCCTTGACCTAAACAACACACTGATAAACCTCCCAACGTACACACAATACACCAACAAACCCTTTGACACACGCACACATGCCACTATCACTAATTATCACGACCCAACTGTATCGTTGTCATAGTAGGTCACCGTGTACCATATAAAGGCCTATTATCAACCCCCTTGCTAATCATAGGCCTTTCATACAACACACAAGGCTCCTTCCACTCTACGTTACCACTAAACCCATAGACAAGTAATATAGAGCAATTTAACTAAAATTTCTTCTATGTTATAAATTAGCTAATTATGTGGGCTTGTAAGACCCATACCAAAATAATATTACAAACAAATGCAGTTTATAATGGAACTGCATTAAATCTGTGTTATGAGCAAAAACAAAAAAAGTATCTAAATGTCTATAAATCTATTACAAAATGTCCTCTTCGCTCTCTGATCGCTCCAACCCATCCCTACCCGAGACTTACCATGGGCATGCTTCGGCCCGGATTAGTGAAGAGGTTCTCCTGCATCAACAAAAATCTATAGGGGTGTAATCTTACGCTTAGTGAGATAAATACCCTCGTCAGTACCATATGGCAGAAGTTTATTAGATGCACAATCATATGAATGCATGAACAATCAGTATGCCAAACAACGCAGCAGTGACCTATGAACTGCATACGACTTAGAATTGTGCCCCCTGAAGTCGGGGTTTGGAGATAATTAACTGACCCAAACCAAAATCCGGGTTCTAGACCTTGGGTTTTATTTCATTTGTATTATCGTGCTCAAGCCAAAACAAAACTCTATATATATTTATATATATATATATACATGTTTATTTCCTTTACCGAAATCAAATCATATTTTTAAAATCCTAAGTCTAGCGGTGTGGTGGCATCCGCAATCCACAAACACATGCCCTAAGCAAAAGCCACAAGACTCGGCCCCTCGCCGACAGTTGGCGTCTCTCGGCACCTAGTAAGCCCATCAGCTTAAGATAGAGACTCAATTTATATGATGACATAGCTAGTACTCAATCCTATAGGAAACTCGTATTCCTGTGAGTCCCTTCCCATCTTCTGCATGAAGCGGCAGTCGGTGTTATCCATATGCAATATGGGGTATGCATGATTCATTTTGATTTCTTAATCGTATAAGTGATTAACTTGATTTTCAGGGTAATCAGACAATTTCATTCCATACAATTCACATATATATATATATAATGCAAACAATTCCCATTATTATATATAATTATCAAGTCATCACATTCATCCACAATTTCATACACATACATTTCTCATAACCCACAAACATCCAAATTTATATATATAAGTTTAGGTGCATCTATTCTACATGCAAAATCAAGTAAAGAGTCATTGGGAATTTACTCACTCTGCCATGTGGGTCAATCAAAGTAATCTGGAGGCAAGTCGTCTCTGTACACAATGTCCCCTAGTCATTGAAATAATTTTTATAAAAAATTGAAACAAACTTAAGAAACTAAGTAAATTTTCCTTAAGTTATATTCTTGACTAGTTTTCGTAATTTTTCCCAGTTTTTACCTAAAATTCAATCGCGTATAACTTTTTCATTTTAAATCCGATTTTTATGATCTTATAGTTAATCTTCATCGTTTTCGAGTATACTTTAACATGGTAAGGTTAGATTTTCGAAATGAGGTATAGAAATTCTGTCCATGGGTCAAAACAGTAGCGTTCCTCATGTGTTGGAGTGTTTTTGGGCCTTGTATGGTAAATGGGCTTTTTGATAACTTGAGGAATCCTTTGGGCTTGGTCTTAAGATTTTATCCTAAGCTTAAAATACTCCTCGAGATCAGATTTACAACTTTGATTTATATTCCTAAGGCTAACAACCACTTCTTGGGCCTTTCAGTGGGCTTAAGTTGTCAAATAGGCTTATTTTTTGTTCAAACTAAAGTTAGTGACTTTGGTGGGCTTATGGGGCCTTAGGTAGATTTCTTATGGGCTTCAAAACAACCTCTCTTGATACTTTAAGGTACTGGTCAGAATTTCAATGAAGGCCCATCTTTTTGAGAGTTTTAGGCTCGATTATAAGTTTTAGGCTTTGTATGCTTACTATACTTACTTTGGTTGATCTTTTCACTTTGTTCATTCACATTTATCATATTTTTAAGCTTCTTTTTCCCACATTCCAGATCTGTTCGTGATGGTTCCAAGGGGTCCTCACTTGGTTTTTTCAACTTGTTTCATCATTTCCTTAAGTTTAGGTGGTAGATTATACACTTAACTACTTGTGTCCAAATCTTAACTTTTCCTCCACAAGATGTTTCTTTAACTCATGTTCCACACAAAGAAATAGAATATCTTACATTTAATAAAACTTCCATATCATAGCTCACATCATACAAAGTTGGTTTCTTCATAAAAGTTCATGTGATGGATTTTTCCCTAACTTAAGTCTAGATTTGAGCATGTTTAACTTATTGAAAACAAAATCAACATCCAAATGACTATGGAACCCTCACGTCCAGCATGTTCATCCTCCATTCAAGTTTTTGTTTCAAGACTTTCTCAACTTAAAATCTTCCATTCAAAGTCTTAAACAAGTCTCTTTATAAAATACCAACTTTACATGCTCATATTTCAACTTCATGTAAGGATTTCATGAGTTTGTTTCTTAAAACGGTTTTTGGTGTTATAACAACTTAAACCTTACTTATATCTTCAAGAAATCAAAGTCTCCTAACATAAATACTAATCCACATATCATAAGAAACACTTACTCGTCCTTAAAGCAAAGTATGGTGGTTGTGCACTAAGGTTCTACTTAAGCTCTTAACTTTGCTTCTTCCTTTTTGCCACCTTTTGGAAACATAAGTTGTTTGATCTTTTGGAATGGGATTTGTGGAAGGTTCTAATGGTCTTAAAAGGTCTTAGATGGTGAAAGAAAATGACACAAGAACAAGAGGAGAAGTTGCCATGAGTGGAGTTAGAAAAATGGAGGAAATGTTGATTTTGTGGGGTAAGGTAGTTTTTCCCTTTTATGTTTGTTTCAAAGGAGAGGAAGAAGATGTGAAAGTGAAATTGAAAGTGAGAGAAGTAATGGGAAAAGTGGCTGGTTGAAATTGAGAGAGAATGAGTGTTTAAATGTCTTGAAAGTGTTGTCTTGTAGCTTACATAAAGTCAACAATTGCAACTATTGATGATGTAAGTATTAAGGGGTGAATAGTGATGTATAAGAGAAAGTGATTAATGGTTGAATGACAAGAGCATGGCCCCCCCCTTTCTCCCTTGTCTAAATCTGCCATTTAAAGTGCTTTTTGGGCCATGGAGTGGTCTTGTCTCATTTATTAAAATTAAGCTTATGAAATCTTATGAAAAATTGTCCATATGTAGTATAAGTGAAGGGGTGATAAGGAAAATGTCTTATCACTAAGTTTTGATAAGTTATCAATTGATAAATGATTCCAACTCTCAATTGATAAGTTATCTAAAGTGATTGGTTAATCTACTTATTGAAGTGTAAGGCTTAGGCATGAAGATAAGGGCATGATCTTATAGAAAATTGTTTTTAGGTTTTCATTTCGCATTGTTTTATAATTTATGATTTGTTTTTTATAAAATTTTGAAATTTTTTAAAGTTGAATGAAATTATTCAAATTAAATTATCGATTAATTATTTAGGGTTAAAATTCCTTAATGGTTTTAAGTAACTTTAGAGCTTGTAATTTTTCAAGTTCGGGTTTTATCAACAATTAGCTTTTGAATTGTAAAAATTTAATTTGTTTCTAAATATAAACTTAAGTTTTTGGTTTAGTTAATCCTTGGAAACGTTTGGAAAGTACTCTTAATCAAGTCTTAAGCCCACTAAAAGCAGGGTTTACATTGACCGCATGGCACACACAGCAATCCTTGAATATAATACATATACACACTAACTTTATAGTAGCTCCCTACCAACACCACACCTTCGCCTACATACGATCGCTTACTAAAGCACACCGTACAGGATCAACATGATGCTAATCATACGCAACTCTAATGGTTTAGATAATAAAAATTATTATTTTTATTAATTTCTCTTTTTTTATTTAATTTAATTATCTTTTACTAATTTGATTTCTTTTTTAGTGTAGGTTTTTATAGATTTTTAAATAATCATCATATCTTTTACTATTTTGTTAGATAATTTTCAATTTTTGATAATTTAGCTAGATTGCATTTTTGGTTAAAAATTACATTTTCTTTTTAGAAAAAAAATCATGTATCTAGATCATATCTTCAACATATCTTATAGATATGTATCTTAGTAGATCTTACATATAGGATTTAGAAAAGATATCTTTTGACACATAGTGATTTTTCTTAAAAATAAAAAATAAAAAATCTTAGCCAGGATTTTCAAAATGATTTAATTAATTAGGTTTTTAAATGAATTTGTGTAAATTATTTTTTTTTTAAATAATAAACGATTAAATTAACTTAAATCTATCTCGATTTTCAAATCTAAAAAAAAAAAAATCTACTCGCTAAATATTTTATAATAAAGAACTATGTTTGTTTGATTATGACTAGTAGGTACCTTCGAGGCAATTGTTTGAAAAATAAAAAAAAAATTATTAAAATTCATAATAAAAAAATAAATCTTCATTTTATTTATATTCTATATATCTTTACATATCTTAGTATTTTTTAGAAAAATATAAAAATAAAACCCATTAATTGTTTTTTTATTTTTACATAGTGATTTAGTCTTAATAGGTTAGCCTTCGAAATTAGTTTTTTTTGTTATTTTTCTAAAATATTATTTTCATTGAAAAGATGTGGATCAATGGCCTTTTCCACTAAGAAACCCTAATTTTATTTTTTACCACTTTAATTGGTTAGTAAGTCCAATTTTTCAAAATATTTTCTTTCAAAAATTTTTAAAGAAAAATGTTGCATTAATTTTATGTTGAGTAATTTATATTAAGTGAGTTGGACTTAATATAGATTAAATTAAGAAAAACTGAAATAGGGTTCGACACCAATGAATTAAATTTATTCAATAAAATTATCTCTCAACATATTCTATTAAAATTTGGCTAAGTCAATATCGTATACTATACTGTACTTAGATTAATTAAGTTTAATTCATCGAGAATAACAAACATTAAGAATTCACTAATTTACGCACTTGCTAATGTTAGGTTGATGTAGCAAGTCCTAAAATACTACTCATACATGACAAAGAAACAAGACATATCAACAAAATGCAGAAATAACAAGGAAATTAACATAAGACAAGTAAAAGTATACAACCCCATTTTGAATTCTACTGTATAAGTCTTTACAATGCATGAATAATGAATACTATCATCTCTCTCGAGTGGTTTTAGGAAGAGTACAATATACACTAGTGATTGTACAGAAGAAAAATGGAACAAATTACAAAATGGTATAAGGATGGATGAATAGGTATGTTATGGGTTAGTGATATGATATACGATGTACGATCTAATGTCCTTCTCTTTCATCTAAAAATTATAGTATATTTATATTCTTCTCATCAAAAGGCTCAAAATACACTACTTTAAAATACCCCTTAGTGTTAAGACATGTTGTACACATCAGTTCGTATGGTAAAGTTAAAGAGGAATAGTTATGTCCATTTTCATCACGCCCGTGACTTACGGAGTGATCTTCTTGTCATAAACATTCCACCTCATCACACCCGTGATTGAGAGCATGATCATCCTTCTAAGATGGATTCACGGTCGTGATGAATAGGTAGAAAAATAGCTTTAGCCCTAATCACTCCCTCGATTATAGCCATCATGGAGAGAGTAACGAGTACCAAGCACTCAAATTTTCTTTTATCATGCCAGTAATTGCTCCCAAACTCCTTGTTCTTGTGTAATTTCATCTCTTATTCACTTTATCTTGATTAAATATCATCTCCTTACTCTTGAATTATCTAAAATTGACATATTATACAATTAAGTACCAAGAACTTTAAAAATAAACACAATTATGGTTAATTTATACTTAAATATATCTTGAAAGTAAAAAGTAATTTACTCTTATCAGCTTATTAGCTCCTAAAGCCACCTAGTCAACCTCGTAATGTATGTTCCCCCTATCGATTGCCAATACGAATGAATCCTAAATTGACATTCATTCAGGTAACCATACTCCCCTTCATTATAAATAACGAGAAGGAGTCGATAGGTAAACAATCAAATCCCTATTCTTCACCTTTAGATTAAGAACTCTCCGTATAGCACTCAAACACACATCTATGACCGATAAGTATTTTCCGTTTGGGATTTTACTGCTCATCTACCTTAGTTTCCTTTCTTCACTTATTGTCCTCTTTGTTGACTTCAAGCGTCGAAGGGGCCTCATGGAATTACCCATAGAGGGCTTTCTTGCAAGTCGCCAAGATCAAGGAACCAATTGAATGTGAGTCACCTCGAGATCCGCTTAACAATATCTATTGAAGTTGGTTTGAACATTAATATTATGTATAGTTTTTTTTTCTTTTTTTTTTTCATTTCCTATTCTCTATAATATTTAGATATATATTTTTCTTTTTATTAGATATATTTTATATTTTTTGTAATTTGATATTTTTTGAATTTTTTTTCTACATATTTAGATTTTAATATAGATGCAAATGTCATGTGAGCATCATGTTATCCCTAAAAGTGTGTTATGTGATATTTAGCTGCTACATCACTTATAGTTAATGGTATTACAACAAGAGTAATTTATTTTAACTACTTATTGAAATGTTGATCAATCATTTGAACTTTTAGAAACATTGATTAATTATTTGAATTTTCGAAAGCATTGACCCCTAAACATTGATTTCATTTGATGTAATTTTTCCTTTTCATTTTGCATACGTACTCATTATATTCGCCAATAAAATTGCCCTTTCAAAAAGAAGAGTAAAAAAGATTCTATTACACTCTCAATGATGACTACGATTAGCTATAGTGTTTAGATTTTGATGAGAAAATCAATGTTGCAGAAGCTACAATTGATAAGGATTAGATATCCAGTAATATCGATGCCATTCTTTCCCTCCAAAATAGGAGTGAGGTGGTGTATTTTCCAAGTGGTTCAGCCAATAGTATGGAGGCAAGGTAGGATAAACTTGCTTAGATTAACAAGCTTCCTGTAGATAATTATCCTGAGGATAAGGAAGGGAGGTCTTCAAGAAAATATCTATACAACATAATAGCCTACTTTCGTGATTCTCTTAATGGGACCTCCAGTTCAGTCAATAGAGTTCTCATCACAAAGTAAAGTTAATACTGGAGAGATCTTCCTAGAACATGGAACTTGAGGAGGCCAAGAGATGGGGAGAAAGTATGCTTTCCACAGGAGCACGAGTTCCATATATACTTGAAGTATCTAGATTTTAGGCTGTGTTTCCCTTTCTCGACTTTTGTTCAGGGCTTCTTCAACTACTTTAGAGTCATGCCGAGTGTGTTCTTACCTAACACATATCAGCTTCTGGTGGCTTTTGAGATAGTATGTGAAGAAGTTAAGGTCAGGGCTATACCTTAGCTGTTTAGATTTTTCTTCAATATCTATAAGCAACCTAACGGGTAGTACTTTGCTATTGTAAGACATGAGCATAAGTTCATAAACGGGTTAGAATCCAAGATTCACAAGTGGCATGATAAGCT
Organism: Lumnitzera littorea; assembly: GCA_024138015.1. Lineage (NCBI taxonomy): Eukaryota > Viridiplantae > Streptophyta > Magnoliopsida > Myrtales > Combretaceae > Lumnitzera > Lumnitzera littorea. The sequence continues at coordinate 83,131,688 of JAMXBB010000009.1, forward strand.
CGTGTCAATAGTATCCGATGAGGACTTGGACTTTTGGACTAATGGACTGAGCCGATACATATAAAGGATGTAGATCTAATGCTGAATGATGTAGCAACAGCAAAGAAGATTCAGGAGAGAAGGAGAAACAAAATGTTCTTCTGGGATGCTAAGAGAATTATACGGCGTTATGAAAATGGCAAACCAATATGTTTTTTAAAAGAAGGTACATTGATGTGCTACCATCGTGCCAAGTATAGCTATGAGGAAAACCGTTCTTGAGACTTTAGGGGAGAATAGTGACCTTTGAGCTTAGTATGGAAAATGTAAGTTCATATTTTTACCCTATTTATATTAATTGATTTACTCGACTTATAGATATGGGTATTAGAGAAGTGAATCCTACAAAGTTACTTACTCAAGCCAAGGCTGATAGGAGGGGGACTAACTCAACAGCTACCACAAGGCTTGCTGTTGTAAAGAGAACAGGAAAGGAAGTTGCAGTAAATTAGACAGTTGTGCATATCTTTCATCTTGCTAAGAGAGTGAAGGAGAATGAGAATATACAGCCTACCAAGGTTCATTCTAAGGAGCCTTCAGTCGTGATTATTCAAACTTCTATCAAGCAAAGGAATAGCGAGCATCAAGAGACATACCCGAATAAGGAGGATGAAAATGCCATTATTACAGAAGGCTCATCATAAGTGATTGTAGTGGCTCCAAGTGGTGAAAAAGACTAGGGAAGGAACTTGCTAGCTAACCACCTATCAAGAAGTCTAAAGGCTTGGATAAAAAGGCGAATGAGGTAATGCATTCTAAAGCTCTTGACATCACTAGCACCGAATTCTTGCCAAACAAAGCATCCTTTGCTGGAGCCATTAGATTTTAGACACTGACTCAGCCTTGGGAGATAGGATGAAATCTTTGGCTTTAATGGAAGGGGTCATTCTTCCAAAAGACAAAGATATCGCCAAGAAGGTTGTCGACAGGGTTGGCGGTTGCAATAAGGCCCATATCGTGGCCAAATTATATGATGTGAGTATCCATAAACATTGCTTTTACTTATCGAGCTCGTTCGGGTAATTAACACATTTTCTTTTTCTAAATGAGCAACTACATTCTTACAACTTTGGACGAGGTCGATAGAGAGGCAAAGGAGGTAATATCTTCAGTTATATCTGTGTAATATCCAATCATTCTTGATTATAATAACTAAATTTGCTGCAAAAAGTTGAGGATGCGTACAATGCAACAAAGGCCCAAATTGTTGCGGCCAAGAATGCGAGGATTAAGGCTAAGATGGAGGTAAGAAAGCTTAAGGGGGAACTTGTTGCCAAGAAATTGGCACAAGACCTCACAAGCCCATCACTTCGATGCATGTTTTATTTCACATGCCTATTATCTCTCGACATGTTTTATTTCATGCACCTTATTAACTTTCAACCTATTTCGTTTCATAAGCCCATCGCTTCTAGGTATGTTTTATTTCACATGCCCATTATTTCTTGGCATGTTCTATTTCATACGCCCATCGTTTATCGGCATGTTTATTTCACATAACCATTTGAGGTGTGGATTAGCCGCATTACTTGACCGTATAGTTAATTTATATAGTTCTTTTACCATGTTAAGCTAGAACTTAGATTAGTTTGTTTGCTGTGTAACCTAGAGCTCATTCATTCGGCAATTATAACTATAACACAGTGAGACTTTAAATATATAATTATCATAGATAAGTCTTACAAGCATGTTGGTTACCGCCAAATGAATGCCAACAGAAGTCATCCGACATTAATTGAAATAAAATTTCATATTATTAGTGTTCCAAGCTTAAAGGATGATAAATCCATCCAACCTTTCTAGTCAATAGGCCCCCTGGCTAACTACTTCCTAGATCTTGACAGGATTCTCCTAATTTGCACTGACCTTTCCCTAATTTGCTCACATTGGTTCCATCTTACGACAAACCAGATCTCCAAGTTGGAAAACTTTGTGCTTAACTTTCTAATTGTAGTATCTTATTGCTCTATGTTGGTATGCCATGACCTTGGCTTTTGTAATGTTTCGAATTTCCTCAATAGTGTCCAGATTCGCTGTCAATCCAACTTGATTAAGCATAACATCAAAATTATGTATACATAGATTAAGCAAGTCTAACTCAATCAACAACACGACTTTAGTACTGTGTGCTAACTTAAATGGTGTCTCTCCTATTGCGACTCTATGAGTGGTTCCATATCCCCATAGGACGTTCGGTAGTTCATCAACCTACTTCCTCCTGACTTGATCTACTTTCCATTTCAAGCTATTTAGTATAATCTTGTTTATGGGTTCGACTTGTCCATTTGTATAAGAGTACACTACGGATGTATAGTTGAGCTAAATGCCGTGCCTTTCATAAAATTTTTAGAACCTATTGTTGTCAAAATGCAAGTTGTTATCTATAATTATCATATAGGGAACTTCGAATCTTGATATGATGGCGTTGAAGACAAAAGCTTCCACTTTCTACTTTGTGATTTTTGCCATAGCTTCAGCCTTAGCTCATTTGGTAAAGTAGTCCACAACGACAATGATGAATTGTCGCTGGATAGTAGACTTAGGAAAGGGTCCAAGAATATCTAACCCCCGCTAAGCGAAAGGTTAAGGGCTGGTTAGGCTACATAATTCACTTACGGGTGCTTTACTCAATATAAATGCCGTATGTCTTATACAAAGTGCGAATGCCAAGAAAGTCAATTACTCGACATCTCGACCGATGAAATGACAAGTGTAAGTTGAGTGAAAACTGACTATCAATATTTCACCACCCGTCAAGTTGCTTACGGATAGTGAAGAAAAATCTAAACAGCTAAGGTGTAGCCATAACCTTAACTTCTTCACATACTATCTCAAAAGCCGCCAGAATTTGATATGTGTTGGGTGAGAACATACTTAACAACTTGTGCTTCTAGCATTGAGGCACCGTTAGACAAAGTCCTTCACATCTTCTTTCATAATTGGCTAATAATAGCTAAGTCGCAGTGCTTGAATATATAGTGTTTACGTCTTCACATGATTGTTACATATGCCACCATAAAGTTCAGATAATACCCTCTAAGCATCCTTCAAGGAAAGGCATTGAAGGTAGGATTGAGATATGCTACGCTTGTACAGCTAACCATCAATTAGCATGTAGTTTACAGACCTCCTTTTTGTTGTCAGGGATAGTACCTTCTTTTAGATAATTCACTAGGGAATCCATCTACTATTCTTCTTTTGAGCAAGGAGCTAACTTACAGCTCTACAAGATATTGGATAAACTTTTATGTAGGAGAAATTCAATGAAAAGTTTCTCGTTCCACTCAGGAAATGCCATATTGGCCAACTTCGACAACTTTTCGGCAACAATATTCTTATTTCTCGAAATTTTATGAATAGAGAAAGATAGGAATTTTTTTGTAAGCATTTGTACCACTAATAGGTACTTACCCATCTCTTCTTCTCTTGCCATATAACTTCTAGTGATCGAATTTACCATCAGCTAGGAATCAGAGAACACTTTGAGTTTTTCGGCACCAATTTCTTTTGCCAGTTTCAGTCCAACGATTACAACTTCATACTTTGCTTCATTGTTATTGGTTGGGAATCTAAATTTCAAAGCATAATGAACTTTAACATTATAGGGGCCTTAAAGAACTAGGCCTGCACCACTTCCTTCTTGTGTTGAAAAACCATCAACATAGAGAAACTAGGTAGGTTTCTTAGCAATCTCCACACAATTTTCATCTCTAGTGAATTCAGCTACAAAATCCGCCAATACTTAGGCCTTTAGTACATTTCTAGGTTTATATTGTGCACCATAGGCACTAAGCTTTAAGGCATATTTTATCATCCTTCCCAAGGAGTCAGGCCACTGCAATGCTTGTCACAATGGTTGATCGATGAGGATAATAATCTGGTGAGATTCAAAGCACAGCTTCAACTTTCTTATTGAGAGAACTATAGCTAATACAATTTTTTCTATCTTTGTGTATCAAAGTTTTAACCCTTGTAGAATATGACTCACATAATAAACAGTTCGATGCACTTTGCCATCAATTCAGACCGGTATAGAGGAAAGTGCTTGACTAATAGATACAAGTATAAATTTTCCCTAGGAATGGGTGTTGAGAGTTTTGGGGGCAACACAAGAAATTCCTTGAGCTCGTTAAAAGCTCTTTTACAATCTTCAGTCCAGTTGAATTCCTTTGGATTCTTTAAATTTTTAAAGAATTATGCGCACCTATCTACACTTCTCGATACGAATCTATTGAGAGTGGCAATTTGTCCAGTGTATTCCTATACCTCTTTGACCATGCGAGGTAATTTTATATTCCTTATGGCTTCAATCTTCCTTGGATTGGCCTCGATGCCACGTACTATGACCATATACTCGAGAAATTTCCCTAATATTATGCTAAAGATGTACTTCTATGGATTGAGTTTCATGCAATAACTTCATAATGTGGCAAACGTCTCCTCCAGATCTGCGAGATGCTAATATTCCTTTATGCTCTTCATAATCATATCATCTATATATACTTCAACATTCCTATGAATCTAAGATTTGAACATCTTCATTACTAATCTTTGGTATGTAGCACCAGCATTCTTTAGCCCAAAGGGCATCACTGTATAATAGTAAGTTCCAAAATTGGTAACGAAAGATGTGTGGACTTTATCTACCTTATCCATCCAGATTTGATTGTAACCAGAGAAAGCATCTATAAAAGAAAGCAACGCATGTCTTAGAGTTGCATTTACCATCTAATCAATTTTTAGCATCGAGAAATAATCCTTAGGACAAGCCTTGTTGAGATCCATGAAATCTATATACATTCGCCACTTGTTGTTAGACTTCTTAACTAGCACACAATTTGTTAGCCAAGTTGGATAAGGCTCTTCCTGGATGAATCCTACCTTTAATAATTTCTAGACCTCTTCTTCTATTGCTACTTTTCTCTCCAGTGTAAAATGTCTCTTTTTTTATTAGACTACCTTTACATTCAAGTCAATTTGGAGCTTGTATACCATAATGTCTCTCGGAATACCTAACATGTCCGATGGTGACCACGTGAACATGTCAACATTGGCTTGCAAGAAGTCAATCAGACTTTACTGGACATCTACTAACATGGGTTTTCCTATCCTTATTGACTTCTTGAGATCATGTCCCAAAGGAATTTCCTTTGTATCATTCTCAGCATTCTTTATGTCAATTGACTTGCTTTCTAGGCAAGTCTCGACCTAAAACACTTTGTCTTACCTCAAAGCCCTTATATATAAGGAGTGTGCCAATTATTGACCCCCTCTACACACACCAACCTTCGTGGCAGTAGAAAACTTAGCTTTTAGATGTGCTATTAAAGGGATGATGCCGAATAAATGTTGGCATGGCCATCCCATTATGATGTTGTAAAGGGACCAACATTTGACGATGAGAAAATCCACTTTGTCCTCTGCAACATATGCATCATCACTGATCTGTATCAGCAAAGAGATAACTTTGGCTACTTGGATGGGTTGATTTTTTAAAGCATAGGGGTCATACTTGTAAGACCGTAACTATGCTTTAATCTTGGGCCTCATTTGATTGAAGGTATGCTAAAAAATGATATCGGCCAAACTTCCCGTGTCAATAAAAATCTTCTTGACCTTAAAGTTGGCGACTCTCACATTGATGACAAGTGCATCATCATGTGGCCTCTATATGCCCTCAAAATCTTTTTCCCCAAAAGATATTGTATTGTCAATCCTGACCTTCTTACCGTGAATATTGCAAACGTAATTCTTGGCGTTAACCGAGTTCGAAGAACTCAATTGGCCTATATTAAGTTTGCTAACAATTGTATTAATTACTCCATTGAGTGCTCTGTTGGGATTAACATCCCTTGCATCTCTCATAGCCATTATTGACCGAATGTCATCCTCATGTTCCTCTCTTCTCCTCTGAGACGGTCTTTCGATTCTTTGACATCATGGCTAGAAATTTTCGTAGGTGCCCGCATTGTATTGCATCTTCAATTGCATTTTTAAGTTGAATGTACTCATCCGTATTGTGACCCTTATTATGGTGGAAGTCATAGCACTTGTTTAATTTATTCTTGAGGTATTCCCTCGCATTCTTTCTAGCTAATGGAGGACACCTCTTTCCCTACGAACCTCCATCAAAATATCTGAGATTAGATGGTTGATAAGCGTGTGGGATGAGAATGTTAGGATCTTCAGTCTCTTCCTCTCGGCGTCTAAACTATTGTCGTTGTCTATGCCAAGTGCATCCTTAGCATTTTTTTGTTTGTTTTTCTTTCCATCTCCTCTAATTTGATCAGCCTCTCATCGTACCTTTATGTTGTCTTCCTATCGGATGTATGAGGTGGCTTTAGCCTTAAACTCAGTGAAAATTTTTGGTTTGTTCTTTGCGAGAGACTTAAAAAGGTCTCCATGAGGCTTGACTCCATCAATTACGGCATTGAAGGCTACACTCATATTTAGTTATGGGAGTTTGGACCATCTTAGCCATAAATCTAGCCAAATAGTCTCTAATTGACTCATTAGACCTTTGTATAATGGTGTTTAGGATTGAAGAATCCTTAACAGGAAGTTTGTTAGCAAGGAAGTGTTGAAGAAACACTTCTGTTAATTTATCGAAACATGAAATGGTATTTAGCTTCAAGTGTTTGAACCATGTGCCGGTTGCATTCCTTAAGGTTAAGGCGAAGGCTTGACAGGCCACCATGTTGCTTAAACCATGCAACTTAGCTAGTATTTAGTAATACTCCAAGTGGTCTTCAAGGTCCTTTGTCCCATCATATGTTTCGAATTGAGGTAGCTTAATGTACCGAGGTATTACTTCTTCTAAAATCTTTAGGACAAAGGGACTTTTCTTGATTTGGAACTGTTTGGTCATTGAAACAAGGGTACTGACATGCGAGAGTTTTGCATGATGCATGTATTGCGATTGCTTACCCTTATCAATCTTTTTGAAAGTAAGAGTTGTAGGTTGCACTGGAACCTCGGCTTTCTTTTTTGGCAAATCAAGTGAATAAATGGAATCATCAGTACTGTTGGCATCATGATCGCTATGCTCTTTTTCTTGATTCGGGTGAAAACTTTTATGGAGAAGGTCAAGGATTTGTTCATGTTTTTTGTTTAACTCGAAATGTTCTTTGGTTAAATCAATGCAAAGTTGTTCAAGTCGAGCAAATCGTTGTTCCTCAGCATGCCGACTCTCTCCTTCAGGGTGTTAAGAAGAATTACCAGCACTTACACTTCGTGTCATCCTAGTTCTAGCCATGTAGTCATGTTTAGAGAAAAATAGATAGCACCAAATGTTGTTGGAGAATTTTAGAGTGAGGAAATAGTCCTACAAAAGAGACTAAAATACTTGGTAGCAGGGCCAGTCCAGTGCAACCACTCCAATGCCAAAGTTAGAATTATGATTTAGTATAGTAAGTATGTGAATAAGAAGTATCCGAGAGCTTTTACAGAGTTTTTTTTTCGGTATTTATAGATGGTTGTTGTGTCTAAGACAGTTCTCAAGGTAACCGTTAAAACACATAGAGACCCCTTAACTTGACATCTCCCTTAATATGTAGGGATAGTAAGTGGTTGTAAGATATAACCGTGCTTATAATAACTATTTGTACCATAAATTTGAATTCAAACCAGGAGCGTTTCTTATACTCGACATAAGTGCCGTGTATCTTTTATAGAGTGCGAATGCCAAGAGATTCGATTACTCAGCATCTCGGTCAATGAAAGGACGAGTGTAAGTTGAGTGAAAACTAACTATCAACAATAGGACATTCTAAAACTAATAAAGAAAGTAGAAAGAAACAATTTTGGACCCATTTGGTGGGGAGTTACTCTTTTATGTAGCAAGAGGAGAAAAATATATATTTTTTAACCTTTATTATGTTAATGGCACATGAATCCCTTCCATTACTTTATATTCTTTCTTTGATTAGCTTATTTTTAAAAGTTTGATGTCACTAATCTACTTGTGTGTATCCATTAATGACTAGGCAGCTCTAGATATTAGATTAATGAGTTAGTGCAAGATGCTCATGTAAGTGTATCTTCTATTGAATTTTTCTTAGCTGCCATATTTTTCGATAGTTAACAATTATCTTTTATCTTACTTCCAAATTATTACAACTAAAGTTGTTTTTTAACCATATAGTACAGGTTAATAAATAAGAAGATTAAACAACAATAATGATCAAAAGAAACAAGCTAGTAGCCAATATCTAAGATTAACATAATGATTGGGGTACCTTGTTGTAGATCCAACTATACACATGAGCTGGGTTACTCAAACCTATATCACCATCAAGGCATGTTAGATATGGTTCCAATGAGCAACTTGAAGGGCAGAGCAACTTAGGTAGTTATGGTAAAAATTGTGCCGAATTAAGTTCGATGGTGTAACTAATGCAATAATAATAGCAGTGTACTAATCCATTGAGCTTCAAGTCATAAGAAATGCTATTATGGTTCGGCACAATATCCTTAGGTAATGTTGGGTGGTTCAATTAATTTTATCCCTAGCCTCGCCCCTACCTACTAGCTAAAATTTTATGGAGGGTCTTCTAACGAGCAAATGTAGTTGCACCCATTTATAAGCTAAATATAACTATTTTTAGGTGATAACAACCACCAATCAGCCCACAACACTTGATGGATCACTTATTGCTATTAACAGGCTAGTTTAGCAAAAAACATCACTAAGGCAGTTCTAGTAGATGTAACCCCAATCATAGATGTTAGAAGGATCTCTCAATACATAATGCTTTCGTTCCACCTTGAGCCCCTTCTTTGGCATGCCCATTTACTTAGCTTAGCATTAGTCGGCGAGGGAAAAGGAGGCTAGGGAGGGGGCTAAGTGTAATAGTCACATGTTGAGCTCCTCATAGGCCTCCCAAATAATAATTATTCCTTATTGTTATATATTTTAAGATAATTTTATACAAAAACAATATTTGAGTAATATTATTTATACTTGGGAAAAATTCACACTCCAAATTATAAACATTTAGGGTCAACTTTATATAGACAATGAACATTTTTAATGGTTTCAATAGAGAATGAATATTATATAAATAGTGTAAGTAAAGAATAATGATACCTAAAATAATATAAATAAATACATTAGGTAAAGTAGTGCTAATAAGGATGATGTTATGATTGGATGGAGGATAATAATTACACAAAAAAGGATGAATATGTTTTGTACTTAACCTATCGTATCACAAGTTTTAAGGGTGTTATGTTATATGACTTCGTATGCATCACCTTATTATATGCCTTTATCCTCTGTCAAAAATATTAAAAATTTTCATTCTCTATTCAAATTTAGTCCTAAATTTCATCCTTTAGTATGTGAAGTCCCCCGTTACTTTAAATATTTGGATTTTCTATTTTACAGGAAATTTTATGCAAACTCAACTATTATAACATTTTTTTTTTAAATTTTGCATTATTTCTTAGAATTTTGCAATTTCAAATTAACAAAATATAATTAATTCAGAAATATTATAATCATGGCTACATAAAGTGCATTTTGAAAATTTGAAATTCCATACTGAATTAAAAAAAAAAAAACAAAAAAAGTTAATCTTCTTGTCGGAAAGACCTCACAGCTCACTCCAAGAAGTCAAATTCTTGCTTACTGAACATTATTTCTTACACCAATGTTTCCTTAACTATTCTTTAAGAGTAACCACTTTATAGACAGGTATTGCAAGGAATGATCTCATTGTAAGAACTTCTTGTAGCCATGACTTAGCTAAGTTGTCTTTTGTGCTGCAAAAATATAACCTTTAGATTATAAGCCTTGTTTTGCAAATCTCCATAAGCGGAAGGGACGGATGTCGACAAAATGTTTTACGAAAAACCTACACGTCATAAGCAGTGGTACAGTGGTAAGGGAGTTCCATGTACGCTTTGCAGCTTGCAGGTTTGAATCATAGTGCCTCCATTTTGTTTCACTGGCCGAAGTGAATACCGCTATCTGTTTTGTGCTGTACATTTTATTTCACTAGTCAAACTTCAATAATTGTTTGGATTGTATCTTTTGACTTTCTTATTTATGCATTTGCTATTAAAGCTTTTTTAATCAATTGAGAATTTATTATGATAACATGATATACCAATAATAGTTTACTAAATATCATTAAATATAATAGATTGATGGGAGCTAGAAAGAGCCTATATCATAAAAAATTTATATAAATTTCACTACTTGGTGAAAAATTTACCAATCTTACTTATTGAAAACCATATAATTTTTTAAATTATTAGTCATGGAATGTCTCATAAATATATTATATATATATATATATATATATAAAGCAATTTCTTAGAATATTTTAAGAGGATATTTGTTCATACTCATTTATATTTATATTTATTTCTTGATGATAATTTTTTACATCTAATAATATAGTTTATGGTATTATGTACCTTAATTTCACATTTTCAATTAAAAAAAATATCTTATCAATATAGATAATCATCACACAATACCTTGCAAATATAAGGAATAGTTTCTTACAATAACCCATAATAGCTTTATGTATATGGTATTTTTGTGAGTGTTCAAGCACCCACTATAAGTTGTCTTTTTAATGATTATTTTTCACGATAATATATGTTTTGCTTTATTGTATTTCTAGTAAGTAAAATCCCATACCATGTGTTAGATTTGAGAAAAAATGGATTTAATTTATGAATAAATCCAAATTGGACATAAGAATGGGAAAGCTTAGCCCCCCAATGTAACAATCTTCCATCCGTCCCAGATAAGCCATTTAAGGATTAAACCACCATATATACAGCAGTTCTCAAGTAGGAATGAAACACACACACATATAAAACTTATCCTTCGTGCTTTCGTTATATGAAGTAGGAATCGTGTGCATGCAATTAAAATGTAAACCTTGCTTAGAATGCGAAATGAAGTGGGTTCCTCTTTAGACTTCCTAATCTCAAAGCATCCTTGAGAGGAATCTCGGTCTTTATCTTGCTCTCTAGAGCAGAGAGATTAGTCAGAGTAAGGTTTTCGAGCAAGGTTTTCAATGAATGAGGCAAATTAGAGAAGAGATTAGTGTAAAATGCAGATTTAAAAGAAAGAAAAAATGAAAAATAAAAAGAAAAGTTCTAGGGAGCTAAGTTGCAAGATTAACTGTGCTAATTGACTAAATTAATCTTATTGGTTATTTATAATATTTATTCATAACGAATTAGTATCACAAAAAGTAAACGAATATATGCAGTAACGTCATGTAGTCAAATTAATTATAGAAAACGAAATTAATGACTTATAATCCTAGATACATCATAGTAATATTAAATAACAAAAGTTCAATTAACAATGGCTTAAAGATATTAATACTAATATATCATGTAAATTAGGTTTTTATATCATTAAATTAATAACAGATTCACTTCTATGCATTTGTGAAAGATACAATTATTGCGGTCAAAGTTTCGTGGAAGGTACAAATTAGAGGCGGATGTTGGGCTGGCCTAGCTCGACCCCGCCCGAAACCGCTAATTTTTTCAACAGATAAATTTTATATGCTTTGTTGTTCGATTTTAAACATTTTTCATAGTAGACATCAGTTCAAAAAATAATGGAAGTCTGATTTTCGAGGTAAATAGAAAGAAAAAAAAAATAAAATTAGCGTTTTGAAGAATCACTGTATACCAACAAAAAATTGGTTATGTTTTTGTTGTAATACCTGCCTTATTATCACAGTAAGTATGGAAAACCATGTTTGTGAATAGAATATTCCGATCTTTTCGGTGATAACAAAAAATCCAGATATATGACAACACAAAATGGAATCAAGACATTACACCACACCAAATAAGACTTGTTTTAGAAAAGAAATAATGACCATACAACCACTTAAATGTACTGTGGAAAAAGGTTTAGCAATTGAATGTAACATTTAAAAGTTCCTCTAATGTTCATGTAAGAATATATAGGAACCTAACCTAATAATTCTACTAAAAAAAGGATCTTTAGTTTGCTTCATTATTATTTCCTACCGATCCCCACCGTCACGTACTGTGGCGACGAGGACCACATTATTGCATCTAAAATAAAACTCACTCTTTAGTCAGATGCATATCCTACGGTTGTCAAAAAGATAGCATGTTCTGATAGGTCACTTCAATGACAAACGATTTCGGACGTTATTTGATAATATGAACATGGCTAACCCTAGCAGGCAGAGAGAGATGAGAGAGGGAGGGAGAGCGAGAGAGAGAAGAGACGGACGACATAGCGCAGGGGTGTGAAAGGGAAGACATGGAGCGTGATTTTGGGGATTCGGCTGAACCAAGGACGCTCTCAAATGTCGGGTGCCGTGCATACATATGTCCAAAACCTAACATAAAATAAGTGTTAGAAGTGACAGTTCCTTAGCCTCCCAAATAGATCCCTGCCACTAATCTTTCTCACCGTGCACGACACTACACCGAGCCCATCTCTTTTTATCTGCCGAATCCCAGCATTCTAAGCTGTACTCCTTCTAAGCTAATAAGCAACGTAAATGTGTCTAATTCGGTCCCCGATATATCCCATTCACTTGACTTAAAAGGTATGATTTGTTAAAGCTTCCCGATTAACTGGTGCACCGATATATACTTATTTGAGAGTTTCAAAATTGAAAATTTTCACGCTTTTCATTATTGTTTGTATGTTTACAAAAGGTTAATATATAAAAAGCATAAAACTTCTTTTATGCAACTTATTAGCAGGTGTATTAGGAGCATAGGGTTAACATTTGTTAAGTGTATATAAGACAATAAGCTATTTTCTTCTTACATTATATATGTTACCAACTCTAAAAGCACATAACAAGTGAGTTTAAATAAGGTCATTCAACTCGGTTAATATACTAATATAATTTTCAGGACAATTTCTTTTCCTTGTTTTTTATTTTTTATTTTTTATTCCCTTTCATTTGAAGGTCTCGATGTCCAAAATGTGAATAGAAAATAAAAATTAAACAAAGGAGTTAAATGGCGGAGAGAGCTGGTCCAAGTGTCTTAACTCTTAAGCACACCCTTTTGTTTAATTGGCATTTTTCTTCTACAAGGGGGAACAGAGTGTTACAAAAAACTAAATTGTGTGAAAAAGGGCACTGAAATTCCGAGCTAATCCAATAAGACTCCTCGAGCCACATCATCTACGCATGGATTTTCCCTAAATCTCCTAAGGTCAACAGGGCCAACCCCTCCTTTCCAAACGTCGCAAATGAATACTATATTTCTGAATTTCCACGACATTAGGGCTAGACAAAGTTGAAAGAGCATTGAGGGCATGTTGCCCAGTTGCAATTTCTTTTAATTTTCCATTTTTATTGGGCCACTGAGATCGTGAATTTTCTTTTCATTTCTTTTGTTTTTTTATGGGTTTCATCTGTTTACACAAACAATTCGCGCTCGTGTCACTCCAATTTTGCAATAATGTGGGTACCCATGACAAATGGTTTCGCACCAGCCCTACAATGTTGGTTGTGCTTCGCAAATAACTTTCATATGCTTAAAAGTTTCTCCGTTCACATGCCATTCTATTTGACGTTTTTATCCTCACCAACGTCCCCCCATTAAATACTAGTATGCACTTGTTTTGCATGTACCCAAAAATAATGGGTTCCAAAAGTAGATGTCCTATTAAAAATAGAAGTGTAATATTTAATTTTATCTTTGCATGCTAGCACAAATATTTCGTCTGTTTTAAAATACATATTAATAGAAAACCATCACCATCTTCTCCATCTTTATAACCCATGTAACATATATATACATACATACATATATATGTGGAATTGAATGTTTAGAATTCCAAATTTATAAAAAAAAAAAAAGGTGCTTTTTACAACCCATTTTACTAATTTTATCTAGGATGAAACAATAACAATGCTCAATGGCATTGGAATAGATATATTTAGAAGTCAAAATGCATTTTTCTTCCTAAAAATTTGGAGGCATGAACACTTAATTTTAAAGATAAGGTGTTAAATACTATAAAGTAAATATAAAACGACTATTCACAATTTATCTCTTTATTTGAATCAAAGTTGAATGATAATGGATTTCAAGCTAGAAATGATTATAAAAACACAAAGAAAACGTTATCCAACATCAGTGATTAGAATATAATGGAGCTGCAAGTACGGATGAAGAGCTAGATTACAATAAAGGGAACAAGATCCCCTACACAATGAAACATTCGAGGAAATTGTGTTTGTTTTTGTCTCTTACTGCTCCCTTTTTCCAATTATTTAACACCCTTCTGTCTAGACATATGGACACGATACGTGTCGAGAAGCCATCTGGTTGTTATCGTTTTGAATTGCATTATTATTATTATTATCATCAGTAACAAAATGGACGACGTTATTATTGGTATTAGGATTAGAATACACTGAGAAATACTTGTGTTCAAACGAGTGGTGGTCCTATCCAAATTTCTCCTTATTCTTTTCGAAAGTATGGACGCTGATTGGACGGTTAAGAACAATCAACATTGGAATTAGGAGGAATGGTTTATACTGATCCATCATCGACGTAATCAAACTTTATCTAATAAGATGCAGAAACTATAATTAATGGAGCAAAAGCCGAAAGCTTCGCCAGAACCATGTGTTCTACTTATGATTATGGCACCCCTCATTACTTTGGTCACCTTTTAATACACACTGATTAAACATTGATCTATTTTATTTAACTCCTGTCAAGTGTAGCATCATTTTTATCCAATTAGATTCCTAGCCATATCGTCAGCAGCATACACTTCTATGCTCCTAGAATCAATCGTCTTAAGTAATAAGTCCAGTAATGGGTTAAAATAAATAAAACATAAAAAAGAAAGAAGGAGAGAGATCAACACTTTTAGGACTCCTAGTTAATTTTATTATTCTTATATTTGTGGTGTATAAGAAATACTGTGTGTACTCAAAGCTTTATAATTTAGTTAGCATACAAAGTTGTTCTCTCTAAAAATTGAAATAAGTTTAAATCCTCCCTCCCTTCTTATTTTCATGCTCCTCAAGTGTCAATCAATATTTACTCCAATTCAATTTATCTACACTTAAGTCAAATAAAAGCTTAAGTTCCTCATCGTTTATATAGTAGAGTTTGAACTTCATAATATTTAGTATAAGTTAAGTAGAATTAAAGTCGAGTTTTAGTGTTAGTTAAGTTTGACTCGGACTTAGATGTTAATATTATTTTAATTAGTTAGAAAATAATTATTTTACACAAATCAAGTCAAAATGAATTTCATAATCAAATTTGAGCTGCTTGAGTCGTACTAGAAGATTCAAGTAAAACATAGACTTGTTTAGGAATGAGAGGGAAAGAAAATAAACGATCTAATTTTCAATGGTCATTTTACAATAAATTCTTTGATTCCTCAATACTCAATTAAAGTCTCTATGTTAACAATCAATTGCATCCT
Source organism: Lumnitzera littorea (assembly GCA_024138015.1). Taxonomy (NCBI): domain Eukaryota; kingdom Viridiplantae; phylum Streptophyta; class Magnoliopsida; order Myrtales; family Combretaceae; genus Lumnitzera; species Lumnitzera littorea. The sequence goes on from JAMXBB010000009.1 coordinate 83,147,166, forward strand.
TATGGTTCTATATTTAGTAATTCTCCAAGTGTTTCTTTTGTATCAAAGGTTATCAAAATAAGCAAAAGTACTATTTCTATGAAAAATACAATTTATAGGTAGTTCAATGGAGATATCTAAAGTAGGTATTGATGCTACATCTTGTTCTTGAATCGATTTGTTTGTTGTTTTACTAATAAATTTAAATTCTTGTGTAAAATAGTAAAATATATAAAATTCTACTTTCCACACATATGATTCCACTAAGTTCTAAACAATCAAGAATCCTTCAATGCATACTTTAGATTAAAATTCTAATCTCGATGGAATCCAATTCGAGTCTTAGAATTTTGAGTTGAAGTAAATTCAAACTCAATATACTGTGCTATCACGTTTTGGTTCATACAATGATAATAGGTTCCACGAACATACTCTAGACGAGATAGTACACCGCATGAAAGTTAGTCGAGCCACATAATAAACGGTGGCGATAAAAGATAAGATGCGTCCAACTAATAATCAGCCTCAGCGTGACATCTGGACAACAACTAAAGATATTCGTATATTTGGATGTACAGCGGAGATCTAACTCAATTATCATGTATGATTCCAAATCTCGTGGAGCATCGATGATTGCCCAGAAAACGGAATAACAACGTCGGCAAATTAAAGGTCGGTTTGATACCGAGGATCGTCGGCTTAGGCTAACAAGAATTTCATAATAACAAGAGAAGAATCTCGTTACTCATTTTAATGTCACCTTTACTATATTCTAATCTAATCCCCCATTTTTATATTTTTTTCAAGGCAATGAAAGAATATATCTGTAATATACCGTTTTGACTATCAATGATGTAATTCAGGCTTTCCTATCAAAGCCCACAGAACTGGATTTAATTCCAACGTTGACTAGGAATTTCATAAAGTTTTAGTGCATATTGTATTCTAATTTTTTAAGTGATTATATTACTATGATCACCGTCATTATCATCTTTCTGTCTACTATTAACTTTAAAAAAACACAAACCAATCGACATCATGAATTCATGATCTTGTTTGTTGTCGCTTTTCATGATTAGAACCTCTGCCTTTCTTTCGTAATTACATTATTATTTACTATAAAAAAAAAACGAAATTAACATTTCTTTATCTACAACTTAAGATTATTAATAATATTTAGTGACTGTGTTCTTCCTCCTACGTGTATGTGCCAGGGGCATGAAACAATGTCCAATGTCAAACTGTACAAGCAAAAAAAGGTATTCGTTGTAAGTTTTTCCACAAATTATTTTACTGATTTAATCAGTACATAGTAAACTGCTTTATAAAATGTATAAAATATTTAAACAAAGAAATGTTACCGGTTTTAGGCATTACTGAGTCATCATAGAAAGCCAAATTACATCAGTGTGTGTTAAACAAATACAAATGGGGAGTATATTTTGCGAATGAAAAGAATTTAATGACGTATGTCTTCGTAAATAGATCATAATAGTCAAACGACGTAATATAATAATATGTTAATTTCGAAGCAATTTCGGCAACATCTGATACACGTATTTGAGGTTATATATGTCGTCTCCACGACGACTTTCATTACAAGCGTGGGAATTTTCGAAATCTTTTTTTCATGGGGCCGATTCATCATTGAGTATTCTAATTACGACGCATTCCATAAAATTTAGCACGTTGGAAAAAAGAAAATGAACATAAAATTATGTGCATATGTCCTTTTGGGTTTAGATTTATCGGATCGATAATGTCGACATTTTGAGCCTTTGAGGTCATATATTTGTGAATATATTCATCAATTTTGTATGAACTTTATACATACAGTAAGCTAAAGTTAGTTAGCCATAAAACTGATAGTATATAGTCTTCTTGTATCAGAACGGATTGAATAGAAATATGTTTTGATTTATATTCTCTCTCGACTCTCTGTTTCGATGGAACAATGAGCTCTCTCTTGAAACTTTCACTACTTCCACATCAAGTTTTTCAAATACATGTAAGGCTATAGATTTCACTTAGTATCAAAGTTAGGGGTCTTGAATTTCACATTTACCCTTCTATTTACATCAAAACGAATTAGAAAAAGAATAATTGGATCCAAGCTGTCGACAATGTCAATCGTCGATGCTCTGTTTCTTTTTCTGTTTGATAATCCATCAATGATGAATAGAAATATAATTTTCAATGGACCTAACAATCTTTCATGGAGTAGATCTATAAAGAATGGATTAGGAGTGAAATTGAAAGTAGGTTTTATAGATAGTACAATTATAAAACCTAACGAAGATTCTAGTGATTTTATAGGATGCAATGGCCGGATATTAAATTCAATAACTAGCAATTTGTCTCAAAATTTCTTATATGCTCATTTTGCCTTTGATTCGTGGGATGAAGCAATTGACCAACATGGACAATCAAACGGGCCCTTGATATTCCAAGTACAACATGAAATCAATAATCTCCAACAAGGAAGTGTTTTAGTTGTTGTTTATTATAAAAAATTGAAAAATATATTGGGATGAGCTACACTTGATGAATGTGATACCAAATTGCACATATGGTCTTTGTATTTGTGCACTAAAAGCTAAACTTGTTGAATATGAGACACAAACTAGGCTTATGAAATTTTTTATGAGGTTAGATGATTCATATGAGACCGTACATAATCACATATTACCAATGTTCCCGTTTGAACAATAAGTCATGCTTTTTACCTTATTCAGCAAATTGAGAAGCAAAAACAAATCACTTCAACTAATTCAAGGGATTTGAAAATGTTTACATTTTATGCAAATAGGAGTGACAATTTCAAGAATGTTGGTGGTAAAAGGAGAACGAACTTTGATGGAAACAAATTAGTTTGTAAACATTACAAGAGTGAAGGGTACAATATTAAGCAATGTTTCAAAATAATCAAGTATCCTGATTGATAAAGGAAGGACAATTGCCAAAAATCAGATTATGGCTTTTGATTGTTTTGTAAACAAGGCTAACAAGGTAGAATCTCTATCAACTACTTCTTTCAATCAATTTTTAGATGAAATAAATGGAAGTTCCTTAAACATTATGAATGCTAGCTTTGATATGGTACAACTTGTATGTCAAGAGTTAGTCAAGATGATGTAAGGAAAAGTCAAAGTAGAGAATAATGCTATAGTTAGAGTAGCTAACATGGTTCAATTTGTAGGTAATCATCCTCTCTTTTGTTTTAATGTGTTAAGTAGAGAATGCCTTTTGATAGTTGACAGAGGTGTGAGTAATCATATAATCCCATTTGCTTCCTTGTTGATCGATAAGCAGATTTTTGTGAAACCAATACCTATAAAACTACTAGATGGAAGTGTTAAGTATGTTGATACAATAGGATCAATCAAAATCAATTCATGCATGTCTCTTTCTAATGTCTTTCTTATATCAACCTTTACTCATAATCTTTTGTCTATTAATAAACTCCTAAATGACCAACAGTTTACTAAAACCTTTGATGCTTCTCATTACTATCTTCAAGAGCTAATCATTAGTGACATTAAAACTACAGCTTCAGCTTATCAAGGACTGTATTTGTTACAATAAGAACTCATGTCGAGTTTTCTTGTTTTAGGCGATACTAGTAAGAATGTTTCTTCTTATTCTGTTTCTACCTATAATATGTTGAATCCTTTACACTTAATCATGCAAACTTAGCCATACTTCTTTATAAAAAATGAAACAATTGTCAATTTGTAAAGATTTAGATTTCACCAATTTGTTTTGTGAAACTTGTCATGAAGCTAAACTTCACATATAACCTTTTCCTTGTTGCAACATACATTCACCTTTTGTTTTTAATCTTTTTAATATGGATCTTTGGGGGCTATATCATGTAACTTCTATTAGTAGTGCAAAGTTATCTTTAACTATACGAAATGATTATAGACAATATACATAACCTTATATGTTAATTCAAAAATTCAAGTTCCTTCCATTCTTGCTCATTTCCTTAAATTTGTACAAAACCATTATTATTCTAAAGTTTTTAAGAATTGATAATGGGCCAAAGTTTATTTCTAATCAATGCAAGTCCAAGTTTATTTCTAATCAATGCAAGTCCTTGTTTAATAACTTGCGAATAGTTTACTAAAGAACTTTAACTTATAATCCACAACAAAATAGGTAAGTTGAGAGGAAACAATGTTATTTACTTGAGACATCTAGAGCCTTATGAATACAAACTAATTTACCTAAGCACTTTTAAAGTGAATCCGTTGTAATAGCCACTTGTCTCATTAACAAAATGCCTTTCTCCTCTTTGAGTGGAAAATCACCTTACAAAATGCTATTTGGCAAAATACTAGACTATACACAATTAAGAACCATGGGATGACTTTGTTTTGCCATCCATCATTCATTACATCATAAGTTTGAACCTAAAGGTGAAATATGCATTCTTAGGTTATCTAAAAGAACAAAATGGTTATAAACACTTTGATCTTGTTAATCAAACCATATTTCATGGATGTGATGTTGTCTTTTATGAGGATGTATTTGCTTTTAAGCATCTTCTTCCATCCATGTCAGATTCATCTATTTCAAACCATCCTTTCATGTCCTTATGAAATGGATATGTTTGGTTTTGCTTAGAGACTAGATGTTGTACTTGATTCTATTTCTCCCTTCATTTCTTCATTATCTCAAACAAATGATTCTATTTTTTCACCCCCACTAACACATGTTCTTGTTAGAAATACTGCAAAAGATATGTTTTTAAGGCACTCACATAGAATATAAATGACTCTAACCTAACTTAAGGATTATTTATAGAAGTCATTAGCCATCAAACATTTGATTCATCATCCAATCCTAGCAAATTAGCCTCATATAGTTTTACACCATATCCTCTTTTTGATTCTATTTCCTTTGCCCAATATCTACTTGATTACTTCATATCACTTGCTAATGTTTTGACCATCCATGAGCTTACTTCTTATCTAGAAGCAATTCAAAACAAAGAATGGATGAATGCTTTGCAACATAAACTTGATGCATTGGAAAAGAAAAGGAAGGGTAGGGGTAGGGGTAGGGGTAAGGTTGGTTTGGGATGAATGTAAATATATCAATTTTCTATTTATTTTATACTTATAGTTTATTATGTATAGTTAGACTTAACTAGTCATAGTACATATGGTATATATAGTCTATTTGTAATAGAACAGATTGAACAAAAATACTACTTCGCTCATATTCTCTCTCAATTCTTCACTTTAATAATAGTGACTTTCTCTCGTAACTATCATGGCTTCCACATTAAGTCTTTTAAATACAAGTGAAGCTATAAAATTCACAATATTAGATTAAGTTATAGCTTTTGAGAATCATAGAAAGTCATAAAATTTTTGGATGGCTATAATCAACTCTTATAACTCTTTACTAAAACAATTAAATCATAAAATTTTATAATAATAATAAAACATCCTAAAATAGGTCGTAAGAGTAACTACAATATAGCTAAATTTAACCATATAATATTTGCTATGTAATAGTAAACTAAACATTAAACCCTCTTACTTATAGGAGATTGAAGAGGATTGTCAAGTCTTCCAACCTCGCACCCTATTGTTACTACCTACACTCTCTCATGACATGTGATGTATGTTCATTTATCCTTAAGTTAGCTTCGTAGCTATTGATAAGGTAAACCAATAACACCTCTTCAATCGACCTTATTATCTTTCTCTATCCATTAATTAAGCAATTAATTAGACTAACCTAAACTTCTTTTTTATTTCAAGGGTTACAATTAATCGCAATGATAGATTAAGGGATAGGAGAATGAAAAAGGTAAGAAAGGTTTCCTTTTATTGTCTTTAAAGTAAGATTGGATTCATAATTGTCCAATCATTGAATTGAACATGTCATTCAATAGGAAATCATTCTTAGAGTCATCAAGCAATGGGATTTGTGCAAATTCTACAAACTATATTAAGATATTCCTTTAAAATGTTATCTTCTCAAAGAAAAGGAGTGAAATTCAATCTTTAATAGACTTTTAAATCAAAATGTTGATTAAAGCCTTCTATGAAATCAATTTTGATAGTTAACTTAGGAAAACGATCATATATTGGCTAGCAAAGTGGTAATTTAGGATTTAACGATTGACTTTCATTCTTGAAAATTAATTATTCAATCAAAGATATACCTAAAGTGAAAAGATAAAATTTTGATACTAAGAAAAGACAGATCTTGAACTTTGGGTTAGATACGATATACTAAGGCTTATTCCCATTCCACTTGAGCTTAATTAAGAGGACTAAAGGAGACTAGCCATTTGACTAGGTGACTCGTTAGAGTGCTTTTTTCATTTATTAAGTTGGTTTTTAAAGCCAAAGCATAAAAGAAGCTTAAAAGTAAGCTTAAGAAGTATTATCATAACCATAACACTTTATTCTACAAATTAGTTTCTCTATCCATCATCACAACTACGATAAGAAAATCTCAAAGAATCAAAAAGCAAAGTTTCATTACCATCACATCGACAAAACCTATACATGTAAATAGTGATTTTAATGACAAGGTTCCATAACGTAGACTCATAGCCAAAAAGGAGTAAGAGAGGAGTTATAAGGGTTTAAAGAAGGAAGTTAGCAAGAAGAGGCAGTTAAATATAATGTTTGAGAGTTCAAAGAGATAGAAGGCATAATACTTAAAAGAAAAGGCTTAACGGATAAAGAATCATGTAGTTGATGCATGCTACAAAGATATGATTTCTTTTCAAATAGTGAAATTGATAGCAAAAATGTAGTATGGAGATCCTTACAAAATCATCTTTAATCATGATGTTACACCTATTGTAAGTTTTGATCTAGATAATTAATCTTATGATTAATTAAGGTTTGGACTTCAACTTGCAAAATACTAAGCTAAATAAGGTCTGTAGTAAGTAGTTAAGCCTAAATTGGATAGTAGGCTTAAAAAACCTATTTAGAGCCCAACATATTATAACACCAAATTTGGAACTTAAGCTAAAATGGACCAATTAATAAGTTTAATAAGTTATAAGGTCTAGTAGATTAGGTTAGAGATAAGGTTAGGGGCCTCAGTACATGAGCTAAGCCTAATTAAGCTAAAAAGCCCATAAAATAGGCCTTAGTCCTATATAGACATATATGATCACCAAATAAAATGGATAAGTAGAGCTTAATTAAAAAGCTTATTAAGCCTACTATATGTTTCAAAGAGCCTCAAATAAGCCTAAGCATAAATGGAGCTTATAATTAGTTAAAAAGAGTACTTTAGACCTTAAAATAATAAGAGATGGACTTAGACATATATTTAAATAACCTAACTAATTTCATAAGTTTAAATAAAGAATTAAAAGCCCAATCAATAAAGATAAGTATCTAGAATAAGGTTTTAATCACTCAAAACACTTAATTAAACTAGGCAACCGGCTAAGTAAAAAGAGGAAAACATGAAATTCGAATATGACCCTTATCTAATTGAATATTTATGGGTTCCAACTCCCAAAATGGATCCTACCAAGCGAGTATGTCCAAAATCCTAAGAAATCGATTATAAGAATATGAAAATTGGAATTAAAATGAAAAATAATTGTGAAAACATATTTTAACTATAACCTAAAGTAATATAACGGGAATTAGGATAGTTGCTTGGAATCTTAGCATGGTTCTGATAGCGTTACTATTCTATTGTCAAGAGATACTGATTTGGATATTGACTTACCAAAGGACTATTGCAATTCTTGATCGATATTGTTAAGTGAGTATTTCTTTTATGATTACCATGCTTATATGTGCATGTAGTGTATTGGTATGTAAACTAAGATAATAGATTGGAATGTTTAGGGATTATAGGTTCATGCATGTATAGTATTTGCTTGATTAAGAGATTAAGATACTTTAATTATAAGATAACATGTTTAAATGTTACATACTTATTTTTCTCACCGCTTTATCTTATTTATGTGCTTATAGTATTGCTTGATCACCTAAAGAGTTGAACTTAATTATATTGGGCTTGTTGATGAGGTTTTTCCCCAAATGCATAAAGCTAATTACTTAGAGCTTTGTTCAACCTCTTATCAGATCACACCTCTACTTTACTTTGCTCCCAACCTCTTAAAGCTTCCACTAGTCATGTAGGGTAGAAAGGCTAGCAACTTGAACTATGAGATTGGTTTAACTAGGGAAGGTCAGATAACCTTTTTAAGGTCAAAATAATTATCTTAGGTTAAGTCTTGACCTAATCAACTTTGAAGAATTCAAACTCTAACATTAGGCTCGAGTAGCTAACTTTCTTATTTAGATAATTGTTCATTAGCTACCACGATGTCAATTATGTCCCTCAAAATCAAGGAGTAGTCTTAAACTTAAATTAGGTGCACGTACTATGATTGGAGGGAACAGTTACAACATTGAAAATGATCTTACAGATATAAAAGGAAGGCTAAAGGTGATAGGTAACTTCTTTTAGATGCTCAAACCTCCATCCTTACTTTTACCCATCTCTTTTAACTTTACCTTACTTAGGTATCGGAGTGGTAACATAGGAGTTGCCCCAGCATCCCTATAGCCTAGCCTTTTCTTTTTTGCAAAAACATTCGAGAACTTAGAGACCTAATTTCAATTCCTTCCAACATCTGATATCAACAATTGGTGTTGTTTATTTACATTACAATGACATGACAAGAATTAAGTTGCACAAAACGTACACTATAAAAGGAGGGAAAGGGGGCCGAGGTGTTAGAGGGGGAGTAGTGTAATTTAAGACCAGTAATCATCACAACAACATACTCTTGAAATACATTAGGCATAAAGTAGCCCATCAGGTGGCTAAAAAATCAGCAAAAACAAAATGATGATACTTAGATAACACAATTGGAGACATTATGTACTAAGTTTGTTAGGGAATTAGAGGAGGTTCATGCCACTAATAGAGATTTACGCTAGAGGCTCAACAAATGAGATGCTATCTCCTCTTTTGCCCTTCCCTACGACAGGTTGGACGGTAAGCTAATCCCATGGCACATGAGGATGCACTATTGTAGTTGTATGGGAAAGCTCTAGTAGTGAACAAAGATGATCCCCAACAAGCACGAGAGCTACAATCAAGGGAGAATGGTTGACCACAAATGCCATTATAGTCCTTAACAATAACATGCTATAGATTCCTCTTGGTAGAAGAGTGGAGAATGTGATTGTACACTTACAACGAAGAGCTATAGCGAATATGAGCTTATAAGATTTGGATGATTACATTAAGAAGTTGGCTATCGAGGAAACTTCTAAAAAGGAGACAGACGTGAAAGGCAAAAAAGCTAGCCTTTTTATATAATGTATAGTAGATGTAGTCCTTCCATTAAGTGTTTAACTACCTCATTTGACACATATGATGGAAGGAAGGACCTAAACTACTACTTGAACACATTACAAACTCTGAAGGAGCTTTATGAGCTATCAAACGCTATTGTTGTAAGGTTTTCCCTTCTACTTTAAGGAAGTTTGCAAGGAATTGGTTCAATTCATTGAGAGTGGCTTTCATCTCCTCCTTCGATTAGTTAGTGGAGGAGTTATGAAAATATTTTTTGGCTAGTAAATCACCAGCTAAAAGACTCCTTACTCTTGACATCGATCAAATAAAAACAAGGGGAATCAATAAGAGATTATGTGCATAGATTTAATTAGTTGATGATCGAGATCACCAACTATGATAAGAACATAGCATTGCATGTTATTTGTAGAGGAGATAAGGAGGATTTATTCTTCAAGTCCCTTGCTAAGTATCCTTTGACCTCCTTGGATGACTTTACATAGAGGTTGGAAAAGTTTATCTGATAAGAGGATTGAATGCAAGCCATAAGAGGGTTAGAGCGTAAAAAACACAAGAAGAAACTAAACAAAGACAAAGGATCTATAAAGGATAGATCGGGAAGAACTTTCAATGCACATAGCAAGCTCAGCCGACCATTGGGATATTGTATGAGACCAATACTTACACTTGCTAAAGATATTGACACGACTTGAAAGGGGTTAGTTATGGTAGTCACCGTATATCATACAAAAGACTGTAAATTGATTTCCCTCTCAATTGATAACCCTTTATGCAATATACAAGGCTACAACTATGGCTATGGCTACAACTACAGCTACAACTACAACTACAACTAATAACTTAGAGTTACGCAGGTGTAAATAATATCATTTCATGATATTAATAACATGCTATTAAAATATAAAACACATCTATTTATATAGAAATTTACAAATAAGAAGTTTATGATATTTCTTAATTCAAATTGTTATCATTTCATTACATAATAAGATTCAAAATCTAAAAATACTATCATAAACACACTCCAACACATCTTACTATCATATCAACCCCGTAATGTACAACTAACCTCAGGCATACGACGGCTTGACTCCACGAATAGATTAGCTTGCGAAAAAATACTACAAAGGTATAAGCTAACTAGCTTAGTCAAATAATTCTCTTAACTACACAATAAACATGTTATACAATAAATTAATTCAATCAAGTGAATGCACGATCAATTAGTATGCTAAATAAATACATATAGGTGACTAGGTACTGCATACAACTCATATTTAATGCCCTCTGATGTCAAGTTTAGAGATACATCGATATAGTCAGATCCGGGGTATCATAGTAGAAATTTTACAATAATGAAACTTCACATTTCGTATATAAAATGTAATTGTATATTCATTCTTAGTTTTAATCAAAATTGAGTTCTACGTATAATAATTAGTAGGTTCAAGTAGTCCTCACTCACCCCTAAATGAAGGTCTCTGGACTCGACTTTTAGCTAGATGATTGGCACCTCTAATGCCTAGTGATCCCATGAGTTGGGGTAAGGTCATATCGCATATGTACACCATATAAAATCTATATCAATAAATAATCAACCCACGTATGGCCTCTCGCTATCTCCGTATGATGTAATGGCCGAAATTGGTTATGTGATGCATAATTATGTGTGATTTGATTTAGTTCTTTCAAGTCGAATAATGTTAGGTCTTATTATTTAGTGATCAATAAGGTTACAGACAATTAATTCCTATTGAATTTACTATTCAACAACCAAAATGTTATTATATTTTAAAGTAAATTCACTATCAACAAATAGTATTATATACAAGTATAACCCAGCCCCATACAATATTTAATTATTAATGAAAATATATATTCACTAATTATAAACATAAACAAGTATGGAATCATTAGGAAAAACTCACTCAGTCATAAGTAACTCAGGGGTTGTAATAGTTTGATGGTAACTCGAGGTTAAGGTCGAGATCACTTGAGAATAAAGAATACGAAAAGTAATAAGTTTAGGAAATAAAAACTAAACTAGTATCGTAATTTGTATTGTTTACTTAACTTAGTTATTGATTTGTGTAAAATCGTCGATTTAAGCTTTTTATCGAATTGTGTATAACTTTTTCAATTTAGCTTGGATTCTTATGAACTTATAGTCTATTTCGATCGTTTTCGCACATACTTTCTCATAGTAAGGTTCATTTTGGATGTTGTAACTCACAGCTTGAATTATGATATAAAAATATCATAAAATTTATTATTTTAACTTAAAAAGCTATAAAATATTAATTTAAGTTTTTTCTTAGTATATTTGTGATTTAATAATTACTTAGATCGTATAATTGATAATTTTCTTATTTTAAGCTTGTTTTACTATAATTACTTATTTTTATCTATTTTTGAGATTTTAAAATTATTAGTTCAAAATTTTCTATTTTATTATTTTTCTACTTAATTAATTAATTCTTATTATTGTTAATTATGTAAATTAATTATTTTATAATAGATGGTGACGTGGCAACATATGGAAGTGCCACATGTCACCTTTGTACACTTTTTCAAATTTTCCATTATTTTTCTATTTTACGGTATAATTATATATATATGTAAGTACCTATGATTATATTTTATCAAATTTTTCAATTTACTTAATTATTAATTTTTTTTCTCCGATTTACAGTATTTATGTATATAT